>CAUYTI010097017.1:0-19175 GCA_963575145.1 Galago senegalensis
GCCTCCCAAGTAGCTGGGACCACAGGTGCCCACCACAACGCCCGGCTATTTTTTGGTTGCAGCCGTCATTGTTGTTTGGCGGGTCCGGGCTGGGGATTCGAACCCGCCACCTTAGGTGTACGTGGCTGGCGCCTTAGCTGGTTGAGCTATATAGGCGCCGAGCCAACAACCTTGGGCTTCTTGAGGGCTCATTTTCATTTAGACACTGTCCTTTAGTTAATATTTATATAGCACCTACTATGTGCCTGGTGCTGTGCTGGGCATTGGAAACATGGTGATGTCCATTGCCTCATGGAGTTTAGAGTCTAGTGGAAGAGAAAGCAAACAAGAAAGCATATGAGTCTGAGTGGTATGTGCTTCTCTGAGGGAGGCGCAGGGTGGTATGAGAGCCCATGGTGGGAACGCGCAGCCAGGCCCAGGGCACAAGAAGTAGACATGTCTCTGGTGACTGCACAGAAACTGACAGCCGCGTGACTGGGGCTCAGGGCTCTTGTCAAGGCCTTGCCAGGCAGGCTGAATGTCGAGAATGGTTTCTGATTCAGAACTCTACAGGGCACTCATAGCAGTTCAATGCAGATGGACACATGTCCAGCCTTTTGCTATCAAGGCTTGATGAGCCAGTGTTGTGTGGCAGGGTCCTACCTCCAGGCTTCTTACTAGCATACCTGATTCAAAACCCTTATCTAGTCTCTCCTGGGACTTGGTGTGTGTCTCATATGCCCTCACAGAGATGCATGCACAAAGGAACAAAAAAGAGAGAAAGAGAAACCCACACTTGATCCAACTTTGAACCAGCACAGTGACACACCTTGCTTAGGCTGCCAGAGCCGCCACTCTCACTTCCCTAAATGGTTTCCATTTTAATGGCATCGTATTACAAAGAAGAAGAAAAGAAACCCCCTGCTGTGGGGGGTTTGCAAAGTGCAAAGTGTGCACTTAATAAGAAGAAATAACATTTTCTCCTCACAGTTACATCAGATCAGCGCGGAGGGCCCAGCATCAGGCCTGTCCCCACAAGCACAACCAGTCACGTTGTAAGCGGTTGCCCCTCAAACAGGCGTGGCACATGTGCAGGGAAATAGGTCACTTCAAAATGAGGAGAAGGCCCAGCAGAAAGGAGGCACGGCCACAGACTGTCCCTCTCGGGATAGGAAAGGCATCTAGAACGGGAGCACATCCACCCCACATCAGAGCCTCTGGCCAAATGTCACACCTCCACGGAAGAGTCTTTGAAAGAGGGGGTTCTACTGTAGGCTTAGCTACAGAAACACCTATCCTTAAAAGTTTTGGGAAAATTCACAAAACCAAATATATATATGTGTGTGTGTACATAGATATATCTGTATATTAGTCAGGATTCTCCAGAAAAACAGAACCGATAGGATATACAGAGATAAATAGAAAGGAACTTACTATAAAGGGTTGGCTTGCTTGATTATGGAGACTAAGAAGACCCACGACCTGCTGTCTGCAAGCTGGAGGCCCAGAGAAGCCAGGGGTGTATGTCTGGTCTAAGCCTGAAGGCCAGAAACCAGGGGAGGCAGTGGTGTGAGTCCCTGCTCAAGTCTGAAGGGGCAAGAACCAGGAATGCAGGAAAAGATGGGCATCCCAGCTCCAGCAGAGAGCAAATCCTTCCTCCCTTCATTCTTTTGTTGTCTTCTAGTCCTCGGCAGGTTGGGAGATGCACACCCACACTGGTGAGGGCGGATGCTCTTTACTAATCCACTAATTCAAATGCCAATCTCTTGTGGAACTATGGCTATGCCCAGAAACAATGTTTTTCCAAGTATCTGGCTGTTGGTTGGCCAGTCAAGGTGGCACATGAAATTAACCATTACAGTATGTACATGTGTATGTGTCTATATGTAAACACTTATTTTACCCTTGGTTTTATCTGAAAACTTCAAGCAGGTGGACACCAATGGGCTTTTGAGTTTATATTCCCTCTAAAAAGTCTGTCTTGGAACTTGGAAAGGAGCCCTTTCTTGGAGAGGCAAGCACATGACTCAACTGCAGGCCATGGGCAGGGCGCCTGCCAATGTGGTTTGGAACCTCCATCACACACTCCTTGCTGGCCCTGAGACAGGGTGAAGTAAGGAAGACCCACATGTTGCTCGGGAACCACAGAGCCTGTGTTTTAAGGGTCAGCTGGGTGGCAGGGTGGAAAAGAGCAGATTAAGCCCTCGCACCCTATGCTCCACACCTCAGTACTCAAAACACATCATATTTGAATAGTGCAGTATTTTCATTTGTTTTATTATTTATTTATTTTTTGAGTTTCACTTGGTCACCCTTGCTGGAGTGTTGTGACATCACAGATCACAGCAACCTCATTATCTTGGGCTTAAGTGATTCTCTTGCCTCAGCCTCCTGAGTAGCTGGGACTACAGGTGCCCATCACAATGCTCAGCTATTTTTAGAGACAGGGTCACTCTTCTTGCTCAGGCTTGTCTTGAACTCCTAAGCTAAGGCAATCCACCCTCTTCACCTCCCAGAGTGCAAGGATTGCAGGCATGAGCCACCTCACCTAGCCCAATGCAGTATTTTTAAAAATCAAATAAGCAAACTATGGCCATGGCCATCTGCCTGTCTTTATAAATAAAGTTGTATTGAAACCATTTTTTATTGGAACTATTCCAAGTTTCATTGGAACTTAGTTTACAGTGCCCACTTAAATCGTACACCCCAAACAAGTTCTTGCTCACCTCACCTTTGTCTTGCCCCACATCCATCCCCATCAGTCCCTTCCCCATCCTATACCTACAGGTACCAGGAGTCAGAGTGAAAAGTTATTGAGCATTGACTGTATGCCAAGTACTACTGTAAGCAGTTTACATGTATCGCCTCATTTAATCCCCATAACAATCCTATAGGTAGGTGCAGCTATTCATGACATTTTATGGATGAGAAAACTGAGGCATAGAAAGGGGAGGCTTTCCTAAGTTCCAACAACTGTGCAGAGCCATAGCCAGTGTTCACATGCAGGCAGCCCAAGGGCTTTGATGAAGATATCTGGGGGAAGGAAGAGTGATCCAACTCTGGGAAGCCATAACAGAGGAAGTGCCTTTGAGGAGAGTGTTGAAGGACAGAAGTTTGCTAGCGGGCAGAATAATTACAGTTGCTGTAGTGGCTGTTTCAGAAGAGCAAGTCCCTCTGGGGAGGTCTTCCTGGCTTGTCTCAGCCCAGGTGCTGCCCTGGAATCTGAACAGCAGCAAAAAAATACCAAACCCAACATTTATTGGGTGCTTACCTTGAGTGGTAGGTACTGAACTAAGTATGTGTGTTATCTCATTAAATCCTCAAATCAACTTGTGATGTGAGTTTTACAGATGGAGAGTCTGAGGCACACAGGAGTTAAGTAACTTGCCCAGCACTATACAGATAGTAAGTGGCTGAGCCAGGATTTAAACCCAGGGAATGGGACAACATGCACCCCCAGTGGGCACTGTTCATCCTCTGGTCTGCAAAACCCAAAACCTGGCACCAGAGCTGCAGGCTTACCCAAAGCACTGTGCCAGCTGTTCTCAAGCTTCAGAATGCACATCCAAATCACCTGGAGGGCTTGTGGAAAAACACAGATTTTTGGCCCCCAAGAATCAGATACTCTGATTTAGCCAGTCTGAGGTTGAGCTGAGAATTTGCATTTCTAAGAGTTCCCTGGGGTTACTGATGCTTCTGGGCCTGGGACCAGACTTTGAGAACTGTCAGGCTATGCTGACTCTCAGCCATAGTACAGTGCTGTGCTCCTAAGCTGCGCTGGGAGCGCAGGAGGCTGGTGCAAGAAAATGCTTGCCCCTTCTTGCTGTATGGATTGGGATCATCCTACTAAAGGAGACACAGCTGGTTTTGGCTCCAAAGCTCTCTGTTTTCAGTTCCACCTTGAAATAGGGATAAGCAGACCCAGTTCCTCAATTCTAGGGAAAGGCTTTCGGCAGCCCAGCTTGGATAGGTGCCCATCCCTGGACCAGAGCCTTGGTTGCTGAAGATATTAGTTCACCCTCAAACTATAACATTGGAATGAGTCAAGGTGCATTTTCTAGAAAATACAGGGGAAGATATGGGGCAGGAAAATAAAACCGCTGAGGTGAGTGGATGAGCAGATAGACTGTAGCCTTCCTGGTATCAGGTACTGAGTTGGAGACTGCAGAGAGGGGAGAAGGAAAACCCAGCCTTCCTGGAGCTCACAGTCGGGAAAGCAGGCTGAGACGTGCCACAGATGGCAGAGGGGCTTTGCAGAAATTTCTGTGGATTACAGCAGGAGGTAAAGCAGGGTATCATCTCAAATACTTTGAAAAAACCTGAGTTCTTAGTCCGGGTGCAGTGGCTCACATCCATGATCCTAGCCCTCTGGGAGGCCAAAACAGGTGGATTGCTTGAGCTCAGGAGTTCAACACCAGACTGAGCAAGAATGAGACCCTGTCTCTACTAAAAATAAAAAACTAGCAGGCATTGCGGTGGGTGCCTGTAGTCCCAGCTACTCAGGATGCTGAGGCAGGAGGCTCTCTTAAGCTCAAGAGTTTGAGCTTTCTGTGAGCTATGACAGCAAGGCACTCCACCCAGGGTGACAAAGTGACTATATCTCAAAACAAATAAACAAATGACAACAACAAAAAGCAATGGAATTTTTCTCCGGGCTCATTCATTTACCCACCAAATAATTTTTGAGCATCTACTATATGTTAAGTAAGATATCCAGGCTCAGGGAGCTTAGCATGAAGGCCTGACTTAAGGTGGCGTCAAACCTCATCTCTAGTCTATCAGTCACTCCGAAGGTTGTATTTAAAGCTCCCTGAATAGGAGCATTTACATCTTAGGTAGTTACTGTCCCCACCTCCTTATGTTGCCATGTAAGGACTCCTTCTGCACTAACTTGGAATTTCATAGTCTAAGGCTTACATCATCCCATAGATAATCTCACAGAGATCATCCCATAGATAATCTCACAGAGAGTTATTATATCCTGTAGGTAATCTCACTGAGAGTTATTAGTCTGCCTGGTGGCCTTCTATTTTAAAATTCTGGACCCTTAAGCAGAAATACTTTTTTCCATCTCATTATGTCATCTTCTTTGATTTCCTTGGAACGTTCTCTGGATTTCTTGGCTGTCTTAAGCTGGCAATAGCCAGCTATCTCCCCATGAAGACTAAACCCCGTTAGTCTTGGGGGGAGGTCAGCAGGAAAGATACAGAGCTAGAAATGCCCCCACCTACTTCAAAAGTCTCCCCGGAAGTCCTTTCAGCACGCAGAAAGGGGTGAGAAAAGGTCTTCTCCTTTTGATGAGAATGGCGACTCCTTTACAAAATCCCCAGCTCTTAGGCCAGGCCGGCCTCACACTAAAGTGAACAGCAGGCTTCTGTGGCCTAGACTGGAAACCTGAGTTTCTTCCTGTGACAAAATGTATCATAGTTCTCAACACCTGGCTAATGAGTTGGGTTTGTTGATACATAATACAAACTAGACCCTGCCCCCCTCCCCCTTTTCTTCCACCTTCCCTTTGCTCTTTCTGTCTCTCTCACTATTCTCTCCATTTATATTCTCTGTTCTTTTTTTCTCCTTCTGTCTTTACCTCCCTCCTTTTATTCTTCCTCCTCTTCCTCTTCTTCCTTCCCTGCTTCTCTCCTTTCCATCTGTCTGTTGTTGTCTTCTTACCCCCATGTTTTATAAAGCATTGAGGATGGCTTGCAGAAATGGAGACTAATGTAGTAAAACATTCGAAAATCATAGAAGATCAGAATGATGTAGCATGTACTTCCAGGGCTGCCTGGATTTGTTTATGTGCTCAGCGTCGTCATAGTCACAGCCGTGTCACCATGCGTCAGTGAGATCCTTTTGACTGAATTGATTGCCCACTGGTTAAGAGTCCATGCAGTCTAAGAGTGAGTTAGAACAGGCAAGGGAGCAAGAGGGGAGCAAGTGGCTCTGCTGGAGTAGCTGAGGCCAGTGTGAGTAGGGGATGGCCTATTCCTGAGCCTAAATTCAGTGGCCTCAAGGTAACCAGTTTATAAAACAGCATTTAAAACGGCTTATAAACTAGAAAAATCAGGCTTAGGATATTTTCATGATTTATCATTATAGACTGCAATATGGAAAGAGCATTGCCAAATTTGTTTTGCATTTAATGGGTTTTTTTACAACGTGATGTGTTCACATGTTTCAAAATCAAAATTATATAAAAAGGTGCACATTGAGCTCGGCACCTATAGCTCAGCAGCTAGGGTGCCAGCCACACACACCAGAGCTGGTGGGTTTGAACCCAGCCTGGGCCTGCTAAACAACAATGACAACTACAACAAAAATATAACCAGGCAATGGGGAGGGCGCCTGTAGTCCCAGCTACTTGGGAGGCTGAGGCAAGAGAATCACTTAAGCCCAAGAGTTTGAAGTTGCTGTGAGCTGTGATGCCACAATGCTCTACAGAGGGTGACAAAGTGAGACTCTGTCTCAAAAAAAAATTTTCAGCAGCAGCCATACCCCACATTTTTCTTGCTAAGAAGAATGCACATGAGATCATAGATGGAGGCTTTATCAAAGCTGAATCCTTTCCCCCTTCCCCCAGATTGAACTGAATTGAGTTTTTTTCTCTCATGGGTTTGTATTAAATTGTCTTCTGGCTTCATATTAGTCTTGAGTACATGATAGTTGCTTTTCCATTCCTGTGATACTCTATTAGAAGAAAGTGTTTGGGGTCTTGCTCTTCCTCACGCTGGTCTTCAACTCTGGAGCTCAAGTGATCCTCCCGCCTCAACCTCCCAGAGTGCTAGGATTATAGGCATGAGCCAGCACACCTGGCCTCTGCTCCTTCTTTTTAATTTTTGGTTTTGGTTTTTCATTTAACAACATACTCTAGAGAACTTTTCACATCAGTACTTGGTGAACTTTACGTGTGTGTGTGTGTGTATGATTGCATGATATCTCCTCACATGCAATGTGCTTCATTCCAACTTCTAACTCTGCCCATCTTGCTGAGAGTATAGTCTCTGACATTCTCATGCAGTTCAACTGAGCCATACAATGCATGTATGGCGGAGCAGTCAGAACCCTGTGGTGTGACAGTCAGAGGTCCCTATCCTGGAAGATAGACAGTCCTTATTGTTGGGAGCCCTGGAGTTGGTCTGGGACCAGATGCTGTAGATTCTCTGGATGTGAGCACCCTCCACCAGGTGTTTCTGTGTGACATTGGGAGTCCGGGTGCCTATTGGCATCAGGGAGGTAATTTATACAGAGAGCAAGTATTGAGGTATGAATTTATTGAATAAATCACCATAATTAATGTCTTTTTTCAATATCAAGAGGTAAAAAACTATTTAGGAACAAATAATTCTGATAGGATGCTAAAAATTTACCTAATGTGCATATGAATTCATCTTTTCTTTTTTTAGAGTTGACTAGTTTCTGGAGCAAATTTCTCCAATGACTTTGAGATTCTTAAACCTATATATATATATATATTTTTTTTTTTTTTTTTTGGAGACAGAGTCTCCCTCTGTGCCCTGGGGGATACAGTGCCATGGCATTGTCACAGCTCACAGCAACTCAAACTCTTGGCCTCAAGTGATCCTCTTGCCTCAGCCTCCTGAGTAGCTGGGACTACAGGCACCTGACACAACACCCCACTAGTTTTTCTATTTTTAGTAGAGAGGGGGTTCTTATTCGTGTTCAGGTTGGGCTTGAACTCTTGAACTCAAGCAGTCCACTTTCCTTGGCCTCCCAGAGTGCTAGGATTACAGGGGTGAGCCACCATACCCTGCTAACCCTATGTATTTTTAAAATACTACTGAGATAGCTAAAAATAAATGAGTCTAGTGAAGTATAGATCTAGTCTCTTAAAAAATCTCTAAGATGGCTCAGCACCTATGGCTCAAGCGGCTAAGGTGCCAGCCACATACACCTGAGCTGGCGAGTTCTAATCCAGCCTGGGCCCACCAAATAGCAGTGAAGGCTGCAACCAAAAAATAAGCTGGGCATTGTGGTGGGTACCTATAGTCCCAGCTATTTGGGAGGCAGAGGCAGGAGAATCTCTTGAGCCCAGGAGTTGGAGGTTGCTTTGAGCTGTGATGCCACAGCACTCTACCCAGGGTGACAGCTTGAGGCTCTGTCTCAAAAAAAGAAAAAAAACAAGAAAATCTCTAAGAAACAAATATATTCCTGAAAAATGACTTTGTATGCGTAACTGTTGCCAATGAAATGTTTATAGGCGGTCCCCAGGTTACAAACAAAACAGGTTCTGTGGGTTTGTTCTTCAGATGGATTTGTATCTGAATTGACAGAGGATACGGAAGCACACTTTCCCCAGGTTTTAAAAATACAAATAACTTGGAGAAGACTCACGTCTTAATTCTTTATAAACTAGCATCTTAGCATCATAAAAAAGAAAACCATATAGAACTAAAATGATTCTATTTTGGTATATTTAAATTACATGTCAAAATGCTAAGAAAGAAAAAAAAAGGCACAGCTCTCAAAAGAAATAGAGTAGAAATTGAGAAACTCAGACTGAATTCTATAAACTGTTACTGAAAATCCAGTCTCTGTCTAGTACGTTGCCAAGGCCCCTTGAATAAGAAGGTTGACTAAGACAGCTCTCTAATTCCTAGGGGTGGAGGCGACATGCATAACACCAAGCAGATGCGGTTCAGGGCAAGTTGAATCAGGTGCATTTACCATTACCTATAATAGCCTCCATTGGTAAGGGCAAGTCGTATGTAAAAACACAGATGTTTGTAGCTTGGAGACTGCCTGTATTCCCGGAGAAAACTGACCTTTTAAAGATGAGACAGGGTGGCTCCCTTTAGTATTAAAGAATTTATGCTTTATAACTTTAGAACTTCTGTATATTAACTTTTTAGAAATCAGGACACATGTGTGTAATATTCCTGCCCTAACCATTTGCCACCTGTAAGAAGCTAACATGTGTTTAGGCTTTTCTTCCCATGTGAAATATGCTTAACTATCTTGTAAAATGATCTAAGTTTTCTTTTCTTCTCTCGCACCCTTCCCGGTTAATCTGACATCTCCCCCACCTCCTTAAACTGGCTCCCCCTGGTAATACTTCATCAAATTCAAAAGAAATGCAACCCCTACCAAAAGCCAGATCTGAAAACAACCTTAGGCTGTGGTGCCAAATACAAAGAACGCTTATATTTAATAAAGCCTTGGTATAATGAGTTCCTTGAGTCGACATTGGAGAGACTGAATGACATAAAGCTGTGGGAAACCTGGCGGGGAAAGTGCATTTGATTAAATGTAATTAAATGTGTTTTCTTGTGTTGTTTTGCTACAGTTCACAGCACACTTCCCAATGTTACAGTCATTTTCTTGGCCTTGATTTTCAGATTCACAGCACACCTCCCAATGTTACAGTCATTTTCTTGGCCTTGATTTTCGGATCTACCTTAACTTAGCTGCAAATACTACTGTAGATAACAGAATTCAGTTTTACTGGTGACCCTGGGAAGAGGAACTCTGAAAATAAAGAGGGCTATGCATGATTCCTACAGAGAGATTCCTGCAGCTATTCTGTCTGATAGGAATTTGGCGGGTTTCCTTTCTGTCCAGGCTCCCCTTCTCCACATCTTCTCCGATATTCCAGCAGATGCAGAGTCTTCTTGGTGCTGCAGCCTCTCTGACTTAGATTTTCTATTTCCCTTGTGTTTGAGCCAATTAAAATAAGACTCAGGCTGTGCTTATGACACATTTTTGGAAATTCATTGTGTAAGATACACTGACGTTCTCTTGTCCTGTTCTCCCTTAGTCTTTCCTCACTTCTTGACATTTCTGCCCTTCCTCTTCTTTGAAGTCTGTGTGTTTGGCAGTTTTGGGAAAGTTATTCATATATTTTTGTTATTGTAATGAGTAACTGCATTAAGGAGAAAGCTACAAATCACAGATGTGGAACGACGGATTCCAGACGCAGTTCCTGACACACATGCTACTCCTCAATGGACATTTCTCGGCCATTTATTTTGTGCAACAGTTCATATTTGTGGCCTGCTGCTGTCTCTTGGAGCAATAGAGTTGCCCATAATAAGAACTCGTGCTGTGGGGCTGCTGTGGAATTGTTTATTTTCACAACACAAGCAATGTCCTCAAGGGCCTGGCTTGCTTCCTTATTCCTGTTCTGTGGGACATCTGAGGGAGGCATCTCTCTCATCAACTAGCTGTCCTCATGGTCACAAAGTGGCTGCCACAGCATGGGTGTCACCAGCCTTCACAGATACGCAGTTCTATAGAAGAGGGAGGGAAGTTTCTTTATCCATGTGTTTTAAAGAGCAAGGAAACGTTTCTCAGTGGTTCCGCATCCACCTCTGTTTCATTTTCATTGAATGTTTCATTGACCTTTCCTAAACCAGGCCCTGGCAGGGAACATAAGGTTTCTGTGACTTGGTGAAACACACAGGCCCTATGGAGAAGTGGCTTCCCTGGACCCAACGAACGTGTTCTGTTCCACAGAGCAAGGGTGGTGTCTGCCACACTTCCCTCCAGGCGTGTCCTTCATCATTGTCTCAAGAGGTGAAACCACTTCCCAGTGCCAGCCAGCAGCCCGAAGTGTGCCTGTGTCCTCACAAGACTAAGTTTCTTTAAGCTTTGCTTATTATTAGGAATTTGAAGAGTGCTTATGTAATACAGCTATTATTCGATTTTATTTTTTGACAACCAAGGTATTTTTGGTCTTTTTAGGATGAATTTATTCTCATTTCCTTTAATGTTTCACCTCTGTTGAATCTGAAGGCCTTGTTCCAGCCAATCGTATGTGGTCGGCGTGTGGGAGTATTTGTCACCACTCCTTATCCCTGTAAGATGTTCGAGTCACGGTCCCTAAGCCAATAGTGCCAAAGTCTTTCTTATGTTAATATACAAAAGTAAGGAAAAGAAGGAATGAAGGAAGGGAGGGAAGGAAGGAAGGAAGAAGGGGAAAGAAGGAAAAGCAAGCGATCAAAGAGGTAAGGAGTGTGTTGGTGGTCAGGTGCAGTGGCTCATACCTGTAATCCTAGCACCCTGGCTCACACCTGTAATCCTACCACCCTGGCTCACACCTGTAATCCTAGCACCCTGGGAGGCCAAGATGGGAAGATTACTTGATCTCAGGGGTTCAAGACCAGCCTGAGCAAGAGTGAGACCCTACAAAAGATAGAAAAACTAGCCCAGGGTTGTGGCAGGTGCCTGTAGTCCTAGCTACTCAGGAGCAAGAGGGTTGCTCAAGCCCGTGTGTTTGAGGTTGCTGTGAGCTATGACACCATAGCACTCTACCCAAGGTGACAAAAAAAAAGTTCTTCTTTCTTATGATCAAGCCAGCACCTCCTGTTTCATGCTGTTGCCCCTTTGTACTCAGGCCCCCAGATTCCATTTGCCTGGAATACTCACATTCATCAGAGTAGAGGACCTTAACCAAAAAACAGCAACAAAAAAAGCTTTTTTCTCTCCTGGTTGTCACTCCAAATAGGTTATCTTCAATACATCAGCCTGGCAAAAGGCTTCTCAGGGGCACTTACTGCTATCGGGGATAACACAAGGAAGGATCTAGAGAGCTCTGTCACACCCCAGTGCCAGCTGGCTATGGGACATCCACCCAGAGGAAGGAACCCTGCCAGCTTCTCTCATGGCCAAACTTGGGCCACTCGTTTTTAGCCCATGTAAAGTTGTAAGTTGCCACAGGAGGCATCTTCCCCCTTTCACCAGTCGCCATGTGGACACATAGATCTTATCTTGGTGTGTCTCCAAAGATCCCGTCCTAATCTACACGCTGAACTTTCACATCAGTTCAGAATTGTTTCTCTAAACACCCAGAGAAGGGGGGAAATATGGTTCTTTCCTAAATTCTTACACCAGGATGGAAAGAATTTAGGGAAAAACACACCCCTTGTGTTTATCTCACTGTTTAACTCATTGTTTCCTGGGAACCGGCTGGAAGTCGCTGTGAAGATGCAGCAGACGGTCTCTTCATTGTGGGCAGCACACAGTAGGGGCACCGAGGGCCATGCATTTCTGTGTGCTGTTGTCAAAGCTCTTTCCCTAAGTGGTCCCAAGTAAGGATTCCCTAAGTTGACCGTAGGCTAAATCATAGTCCCAAAGTAGAGTCTAGAACCAGCTGTCCAGATTCTCAGTCCTTGCTGCAAAAACTGCCTTTAAAATGGCTCAAAAAATTCAACTCTCGCCAGTGAGGTGGCTCATTCCTGTAATCCTGGTCCTTTAGGAGGCAGAGGCAGGAGGATCGCTTGAGCCCAGGAGGGGGAGACTGCAGTGAGCTGATTGCACCACTGCACTCAGCCTGGGCAGCAGAGTGAGACCCTGTCTAAATAGGTAAATAAATAAATAAATAAAATCCTACTCTTTATCCAAGTGTAAGTTAAGAATGCTGGCTAAATAGAATAAAGGTAGCTTTGATTACTCCGACAGGCTACAGACCAGAGCTACAAGTCATTTGAGTGTGAGGGTATAAGCTAGAGTCAGTGACATTTCCAGGAGTTGGCACAATTCTCAGAACACTTTGCCTTTTGTTCATTGCAACATCAGCGTGAGCCCAAAATCTTGTAATTCTATGTTAGTATTTTTAATTTGGGGGAAAAAATAAGACAATGTTGAGAGGCTTTCTCTGCGTTTTCGACATTTCCCCTCAGGGCTGAGTAATTTGTTTCTTGCTGATGTAGAACTGGGCTAGTGGGGACTTCCTATGAGTGAGGGTCCAGGGAGGTGGCTCCCTGAGGGCAGTCACTCCTTCTGCTTCTGACTGTGGGGGGAGGGGGTCTGGCAGCCGCCAGCCCCGGGATGGGATTGACACAGACAGGAGCATCTGTGAGTGGGAAGGAGCCAGGCTATGTTTTAAATGCTGCCTTTTCTCTGTGTCTCAGTTTTGATTCTTCCTCTCACAGCTTTTCAGCATGGTCTTAGCCATCACCACATTTCTTTAAGATTATGAATTAAATGGTGTCACTTTTCTGGGAGGGAAAAACTTCTCTCCTTAATACTGGGTTGTCATTTCCCAAAGCCTTGTTAGCTCACATCTCTCTTGTGCTTAGATCTAAGCACAAATAAAGAATGCAGAGATACTGAGGACATCTTGTACAATCTAGCTGTCGGCCACTAAGGAAATAGCAAGGCTGGGCACGGTGGCTCATGCCTGTAATCCCAGCACTCTGGGAAGCCCAGGTGGGTGGATTGCCTGAGCTCACAGGTTCGAGACCAGCTTGAGCAAGAGCGAGTCCCCATATCTAAAAATAGCCAGACATTGTGGCAGGTGCCTGTAGTCCCAGCAACTTGGGAGGCTGAGGCAAGAGAATCACTTGAGCCTAAAAGTGGCCTAGGAACGTAAATGAGATGTCTCAGTGGGACCTAATGGCTTCCTGGAATGCTTCAAGGCTGTTCTGTAGAGCAAGAAGAGACAGACGTGTGTTTAACTTCGGAAGGCCAAGCTAGGAGCAGTAGTTGCATAGAGTTCAATTTTAGCTCAATGTCAAGAAGTACATTCTGACCTGAAACTTGCTAAAGATAGATCGGGCTGTGTGTTTGTTTCCAAGGGCTGCCATAACAAAGTACCACCCATTGGGCGGCTTAAAACAATCCTTGTTTTTCTGTGTTGAAATGTATTCCAGAGTGTTGTCAGGGCTCTGCTCTCTCTGACATCTTGAGGCATCGATCTCTCCAGGTCTCCCTCGGCTCCTGGCCCCCCAAGCATTACAGTGTAACTCTGATCTCTGCCTCTGTCTTCATGTGGCCCTTTGTGAGTGTCTGTCTCTCTCTTATAAGTTCACCTGTCATGTTGGTTTAGGGACCACCTTAATGACCTCATCTGAACTTGGTTATCTCTGCAAAGACTTTATTTCCAAATAACATCCTATTTGGAGGTACTAGGGTTTAGGACGTCAGCATATCTTTCATGGGGTGCAGTTCAGCCCATAACAGATTGTACAAGGTATCTCTGCCTCTGTGAGTGTGAGTTCTTTATCCCCGGAAGTGTACAAGTAGAATCAGAGCTTTTTAAAAATGCTTGGAGAGATCTAAGCACAAATAAAGAATGCAGCTGGATGACATCCAGCATCTCCTCTGACCATGGTTTTTCCTAATGCTGTGAGTCCTTTTGTAAACCTCTGTGCTAAATCCTGGGACCATATTTGGTCCATTTTTGGTGAAATATCTCATGCACTGAACCACAGTCCGGCTTACAAAAAACATTCAAAGGTATTCTAAACTTTCTTTTCAATTCTTTTTTTTAAAAATATAAATAGAATCAAGAGGCCAAGGTGGAAGGATCACATGAGCTCAGGAGTTTAAGACCAGCCTAAGGAAGAGTGAGAACCATTCTCTATTAAAAATAGAAAAATTAAGGCCAGCCATGGTTGTTCATACAGCACTCTCAGAGTCTGAGGTAGGTGGATTGCTTGAGCTCAGGAATTCAAGACCAGCCTGAACAAGAGTGAGACCCTGTGTCTAAAAACAGCTGTGTATTGTGGTAGATGCCCATAATCCCAGCTAGTCAGGAGGCTGCAGCAAGAGAATCACTTAAACCCAAGCATTTGAGGTTGCTATGAGCTGTGATGTCACGGCACTCTATGAGGGCAATAAAGGGAGACTCTGTCTCAAAAATAAATAAATAAATAAATAAATAAATAATTAGCCAGGTGTTGTGGCAGGTTCCTGTAGTCCCACCTACTCAGAAGGCTGAGACAGGAGGATTACTTGAACCCAGGAGTTTGAGGTTACTATGAGCTAGGCTGATGCCAGGGCACTGTAGTCCAGGTAACAGAGTCTCAAAAAAATATATATATATACACATATACATATATATATCATATATATTTATATATACATATATCACATATATTTATATGATATATGTGTGTGTGTGTATATGTATATGTATATGGAGAGAGAGAGAGATTTATTTGGGCCAAGTTTGAGAATTACTACCCAGGGCCGTAGATCCCTGTTGTCCTGCATATACACTCTCCCCTTTCAATTCCTGAAGAACTGATGGAGATCTCTTTTTCTGTCCCCTGTGGGACAGTGGCTGTGCCTCTTGGCGTCTCTCTGTTTTAGTCAGTCTTCTTTTGCCCACATGTGCCAGACTCCTAATTCAAAGGAACTTTAAAAAAAGAAAGAGTATATTTTCCCTTAAGACCGGAAAGTCCAGGAGTGATTCTTTTGGCTGGGATCCATTCCCAGCTTCGTTTTGCCCTCTGGCTTCCTTTTCTGGAAAGCTTTTTCCCCTGTGGGGCCGCTGGGACCCCAAGGCTTCAATCAGGGCAATTTAGCAAACTCACTGGAAAAGTTTCCCTTTTCCGAATCCTAAGGGAAGTCCAGGGATGGCTGTCCTTGGACCCACTTTGTCACTTGCTTTCCTCTTATGCTCCTCCCTAAATTGGCCAGTGGGACTCTGACCACCTCTTGACCAAGGAAACCCCAGGTGTGTGGCTCAGACTGGGATGGAGGAGGACAGCACCCGGGAGGGAAATGGTGGCTATTTACAGGCAAAGGCCAAACCAGTCTCCGTGCACCATGATTCTTCCCTCAGACCACTGTCCTCTCACCCTCTCTCTCTCTCCCTTTCCTCCTTCCTCTTCTCTTCCTCTCGCCTCTCTCCTTCTTTCTCTTTCTGCTCTTTCTCCCTCTTTTTCTCCATTTTTCTCGTTCTCCCTTTCCCTCTCTTTCTCCCTTCCTCTCTCTCCCCTTCTCTCTCTTTCCTATTTTCTCTGTTTTCATCTTTTTCTCCCTCCTCTTCCTCCCCTTTCCTCTCCCCCCTCCCTTCTCTCTTCCTTTTTTCTCCCTCTCGCCCTCCCCCTCTCTCTCTTCCTGTCTCTATCCCTGTCCTTCTCCCCACCCTCCACATCTAGGCAACTTAGCACTTGTCCTGTTCCCCTCCTTCCCCTTTCCTCCCGCCTCCCCGGCTTACCTGGCTTACCTCTTCCTACTCATTTTCCCAATTCCGTATCATAAATCCTGAACTCCTGGGCTGGCAAATACTAAACTTTCCTAAAAGGGCAAGGAATGGGGAGAAATGGAGGGAGCCAAAGCTGGGCTCCTTCAGCAGCTGAGAGGAGGAGGGAAGAGGGTTGGGACTCACATTAATAATTTTTGTCACTGTCTCATATCAAATCACCAGAGTGATCCTGTGTCATTTTGAGTTGTGGCTGCTTTAAAAGTTTGCGTCTGTGTCCAGGAAAGTGATAGATGAATTTGCACAGGACGGTGAAGGAAAACTTTGGGATGTAAATGCTCGGATACTAAGTTATGGACGGATACACCCCAAAAATCTAGTCAACAGTGTCTGCGCGTAGCTTCCAGACTTCAGCAGTGGCTCAAACCAAACTCTCGGAGGGGGTTTTAAACTTGAGAAACAGCAGGCGTTTTTCTTTCCGATCACGCAAGCACTCTTGAATTGAAAACATCACTGGGTCATAAAATAATATAAAAACTACATAATTGATACCCTTTATCCTCTGCCATCAGCACATTTGGCCCCTTGGCAGTTCACACTCAAGCCTTTTAATCAAACCCCGCCCCCATGGTGGCCGCACAGACTGCTGAGAACCCTGAGCCCCCCAGCCAAGGCTCTGGCATCCTGACCGCCTCCTGCTTACCTTTCATCACGGGTCTTGCTCTGATCATGTCTCTTTCTCCCTCTTTCTCACTTTTCCCTCCTTCCCCTTTTCCATTTTATTTTCTCCTTTGGGCTGTCTCCCCTCTACTGCCCCACATCCCCAGACTTTATTGGCTCCCAATACTCACACCCAACTCTCCCTGGGCAGAGAGCTCTCTGATTGTGCCCATGCCCATCAGCAGTGATCTGGGCTCTCCTATTTTATACCTGGACCGTGCAGTACGCAGGTGTGTTCATGTGCTAGAGCTGCCATGACAAAATACCACAGTCTGTGTACAAGCTCCCAGGGCTGCCATTTGTAAACCTGGGCTGATAGTTCTTTTTAAAATATTTTCTTTGGCTTGGCACCCATAGCTAAGTGGTTAGGGCACCAGCCATATACATCAGACTGGTGGGTTCGAACCTAGCCTGAGCCAGCTAAACAACAAAGACGACTACAACAAAAAAAAATAGCTGGGCATTGTGGCAGGTGCCTATAGTCCCAGCTACTTGGGAGGCTGAGGCAAGAGAATCACTTAAGCACAAGGGTTTGAGGTTGCTGTGATCTGTGACACCATGGCACTCTACAAAGGGTGACAAAGTGAAACTATCTCAAAAAAATAACAATAAAATAAAATATTCTCTTTTTTAGACTTCTGCTTGATTCAGGTGGGTTTTCTGAATGACTGGGTGAGCTCACACAGGTCACCAGACACCACAGTGGTAGCCTCCCTGCTCACCCCTAAGGGCAGGAGAGGAAGCTCTGGCAGGACGCCCAGAACTCAGGGTGGAAATGTAACATCCTGGCCACTGCTCAGGAGAGACCTGGTACAGTGAGGAAAGGGAGAGAGGAAGGAGCAGGGCTGCAAATCAGATTGCCCAGAGACAAAACCACCTCCCAGACTGCCTGCCAGCCCCCTGGGGGCAGGGACTGAGGTCTTTCCAGCCGGGTCTCCCTGGCCCAAGCATAGTGCCTGGCACGCAACAGACACACAAGGCATGTTGTTGAGGTGGGGAGTGACGTGACTGAGACAGATCCGCACTGGGAGACTCCAGGGCCAGAACTGGTGCGCTGGAGGTGAGGACAGAGAGGGAGTACGAGGTGGGAAAGAAACTTCAGATTCGGGCTTCTCTGTGTCTCTAAGGGCCATGCTGCCCCTCTGTGCCTGCAGCCCACCTTGCACCCTTTATAAGGCAAGAGAAGGAACTGTCCCAGCACACCAACAGGATGGTTGACCCATCACAGAGCCCAGAGACTAAATATGACCCTGTCACCCCCTGCTGTTTTAATTACTAATTGGTCAATGCATCACCTCTGGGTGGAAACTAGATCTAAAACAGCAGCTTGGGGGTTTATTTAATGTCATATTGCATTTTTTAGGAACTATGTATCAAACATCTTTCCAGCCTAAGAAAATAAGAATGGCAACGTAATATTTTGCGTGTGTAGAAAATATAACAGAATCCTTTACTGGACCTGCGAGCCCCATGGTTAACATCTGCAAAAGAATTTGAGAATCAGCCAAGTTTTAAGCTTTGAGTTCTCTAACCTCTGAGCAGTCCCTTGTATTTGCTGCAAGTGCTATGGTTGCCTAAAAAGGCTTTAATTTCTGAGGACTGGCTCAGGCCAGTCCGAACAAACCATTTTCAAAATTGGTTTGGGCCTCAAGAGTCTCATAGAACTCATTTCAAACAACGTACTCTGAGCCCTTTTGCTCTCATTTCCGTGCAGTTGGAGTCTGCCTCCTCTTCCTAGGCAGAAGGATGCTTCAGATGCACCTTTGAGAGCAGAGCTGATGAAGCACCCAGTTTTCTGACCCAATCTCAGATGCTATGACTGAGTGAGGCTCTCTTCCCTTTCGGGGTGTCCAAGACTCCTGACTGTACAGTGGTAGTTGGAAGATTGTTGTGGCTCCGTGCTCAGATATGCCTGTGTGTGCACACGGGTGTGTGCACATGACTGTGTGCGTGGATTATGCACGTAATAAGCACGCGAGAAATGATAGCTGTTAGTATTGGGATATTATTCCTTCTTATCCCATCCTTAGGGTCAAGTAGAAACAGCAAACTGTTTTCTTTTCTTTTTTTTTTTTTTGTCACCCTCAGTAGAGTGCTGTGGCCTCATAGCTCACAGCAACCTCAAACTCTTGGGCTTAAGGGATTCTTTTGCCTCAGCCTGTACACACCTGCCACAATAGCAGCTATTTTTAGAGATGAGGTCTCACTCTGGCTTGGCTGGTCTCAAACCTGTGAGCTCAGGCAGTGCAGCCACCTCAGCCTCCCAGAGTGCTAGGATTATAGGCATGAACCACCGTGCTGGCCAGCAAACCGTTTTCTAACCCTGGGTGCTGTAAGTTTCCATCTCTCCCTCTGAGAAGAAAGTTGGCCCCAGGCTCCTTGTGGGATATCTAAACACAAGCTGGAGCTCAGTGGCTCAGCTCTCCTATTCTTTTTTTTTTTTTTTAAACTTTATTTATTTATTTATTTATTTGAGACAGGAGCCTCAAGCTGTCCCCCTGGGTAGAGTGCCGTGGCATTACAGCTCACAGCAACCTCCAACTCCTGGGCTCAAGCGAGTCTCCTGCCTCAGCCTCCCAAGTAGCTG
>CAUYTI010097023.1:0-25993 GCA_963575145.1 Galago senegalensis
TCCGCCTCCCAAGTAGCTGGGACCACAGGCGCCCGCCACAATGCCCGGCTATTTTTTGGTTGCAGCTGTCATTGTTGTTTGGCGGGTCCGGGCTGGGGATTCGAACCCGCCACCTTAGGTGTATGTGGCTGGCGCCTTAGCTGGTTGAGCTATAGGGGCCGAGCCAGCAACACTTTTCCAATCATTACGTGGCAAAGCATCATCCTCTAAAGAGTCTTTCATAGCCATAGTAAAAGGATCAGTAGCTCTGTATTGAGAGATCATTGCCTTTATATCCTTCAAAGTTTTAAATGGAATGGGTTCTTGATATTGCTAATTAGAAGCTGGATCCAAATGAATAGGAAAAGCATGGAAGCCAGATATATCCTCCCCCACTTCAAGGGCCAAATGCAAAACTTGATGCAATGGTGTAGCAGACAAGAAGACTCCAGGAATCCCCAGTGCCCAGCAAAGGGGAATTTGCTTGAGGGGAAGGAGCTGGAATAGAGGGAGCAAAAACTGCAGATGCCAGGGGAACAGATGCTGCAGCAGCTGGGGGAGCAGACAGAACAACAGGATATGTAAAGGGAGGGAGGGAACACAGAGTGATCCCACTCCTTTTTTTTTTTGAGACAGAGCCTCAAGCTCTGGGTAGAGTGGGTAAAGTGGGTAGAGTGCTGTGGCATCGCAACTCAGAGCAGCCTCCAACTCTGGGGCTCAAGCGAGTCTCCTGCCTCTGCCTCCCAAGTAGCTGGGACTACAGGTGCCCACCACAACACCTGGCTATTTTTTTTTTTTTTTGGTTTCAGCCATCATTGTTGTTTGTTGGGCCCGGGCTGGATTCAAACCCACCACCTTATGTGTATGTGGCTGGCGCCTTAGCCACTTGAGCCATAGGCTCTGAGCCCCAACTCTTTTTTTTTAAAGGCAGCCTGTGGAAGCTTTAATCACATCCATGGTAGGCACTCCCTCAGAATCATCACTATAATACTCATCCTCACCAGGCTGTTCTTCCTTCTCATGATCTGAAGCGGCTTCTTCCTCAAGCTGTTGCACCTTCTTTGGAGACAGAGCATCTTCTCCAGGGAGAAAATCAGTGGTGTCCCAATCATCGAGAGTGGGCACAGAGGGAGTGCACTGGAGGGGACTTATGTGTTCAACCTCAGGTTTCAGGTGGAAGCAATCCTTGACCAAATTATAAATGGTAAATGTTTCAGTGGGAATCCCTTTAGGCCCTGGAACAGTGTAATAAGTTCTCAAATGGGGCCCAACTTTAGTCCACGTATCCTGTTTAACCGTTCCCTCCTCAGGGAATCAAGGACATATCTCTTGCACAAGCTGCAAAAAATGTTCCAATTGATGAGTCTGCAACCAGGCTCTGCAAACTGTGAGCACAGACTTTAACACTTGTACATAGAAATCACAGTCCTTTAACCCAGATTGTCCCATGCTTTACTCCTAATGAACAATGCATCCCCTCAATTACCTAAATGTACAGAAGTATATGACCTACTACATGTTAAGGACTAACCTATGAGTCAACTGCAGAGCTGCAAAGCAACCCTTTCGGGGTGTCCCACAGGTTCAGTATTCCTCATGTCCCTGTTTGGGCGCCACCTGCCTAGCAAAGTTATTAGGAATACTGGAAGCAGACCCACATGGGATGGAAAAGAGAGACAGAAAATTGCATGTTCAGGAGAACCTTTCCTTTTCAGGAAAACTGAGGTTAACTCAGTTTTATTGCACAGCTTTTTTCTATACAGTAGCTTGAAGAGATGATTTTGTCATAATTGTACAACTTGATTAAAAACAGCCTAAGAACAAAATAGCATTCTTAGAAGTCTGTGCTGACCAAAAGGGCATGGCTCCATTCTAATCTGGTTCAGGAACCAGCCATAACAGGAAACAGCTGGGGCCAGGTTGCATTCGGTCCTTGACTCAAATGCAGTTTCTTAAAACTGGGGGGGAGGGGTCCTTGCCTCCCAGGAGATTGGCTCCCTACGGGTCAGTCTTTCTTTCTGGAAGACTTGTATACCTGGTCTCCTGGTTGGAAGGCACTTTTCAAGCTCTGCATCCACTCTTGTGGGTCTAGGTATGTACCTCAAATCTGTAAGGTAGCAGTCTTTCTGGAGCTGAGAAAGGGACTGGAGATATTTTAAGAAAGAGTTAGTTATTTCTTCTAGCTGAGGGTCACACACATAGGGAGCAAAAGAGGGGGTCCCCTGTACATGATTTCCGCTCTATAGGGAGAATGCCATGCTCTAAGGGCTGCCAAGGGGAAGAGCTCTGCCGAGCTTTCACTGGTCTTACATCTAAGATTAAAGAAGGAAGGTGAAAAAGTTCAAATCAAAGAATCAGTTCCAAGCCACTGTTGCTCATCCTCAAGCTTCTGCCATGCATAGACCAGTTAGTCAGCTCCTGGTTTGTGACCAGGGCAGGGCTGTCATCTACCTTTTCAGGATAAAGTGGTGGGGATTCTCTGTGTGTCGTTAGTCTGTGAACTCCTAGTCATTGGCTAGATTCACAGATGAGTGATGTATCCAGGCAGGAATGCCATCCACATTCACTGCTATTGGTGTGGACAGGATCACCAAGTAGTGGCCTTTCCACTATGGTTTCAGAAGGCTCAGGCTCCAATCTTTAATCCACACCTGGTTACCTGGAGAATAGAGATGGACTTGGGGAAACAAATTATTTATGACATCTATCATACACCCCCCTCTGAAATCTTTTTCATTATTTTTCCTAGTGACATTAGTTGGTTAATAAGTTAGTAAGTTTTGTTTTCCAGTTCACTCTGGGTCCCTGGTAAATTTCCTAAACTGGGAGAGGGGTTGTGATATAGTAAACGATGCTAATGGTAAAGCCTCGATCCATTGAAGGTGTCCAGCACCTGGGATCCTGAGGTGGTATTGGAATCTCTGTTTGGCTGCTTGGCTGGGAAAACCTCTCCTAACCTCTTTTTGGTAGCAGTAGAAGCAGCCAGGAAAGTTCTCCACGCCTCCATTCTGACTTTGCATCACTCTTTGGTTGTAAAGAGCATTAAAGAAGTTGCTAAAATCTTCTCCCATTCTGATGGCTGTCTGCTTGCCTTACTTACTGTGTTCTTGGCTGTGCAGAAGCTCTTTAGTTTGACTTTATTGATTGTATTAACTAGTACATCTCATCTACAATGCTGAGTAGCAATGAACATAGTAGATATTCTTAAGTTGTTCCCAGTCTTAGTGAAAATGCTTTCTAGTCTTTCTGCATTGGTAAGAGATTGGCCTGAAGGTTAAGGCACATATATTTTATGATTTTAAGAAAGCATCCTTGAATGCCTATTTTCTTTAATGTGTTCAATACATGAAACTTGCCTGGTTGATTGTATTTTTAGGTCTTCTTTTTCCTCATTTATTTGCTGATCTGTCTTGTACTCAAAGTGCTGTATGAAGTCTAGTGTTATTAGTGTTCAGTCTATGTGTCTTTACATCTTTAACTTTTGCTTCCCAAAAGGGATTACTGTGATATGTGGGTGGTAAACATTCATGAACATTCATGAACATCATGTCTGCATTGTGGATTATGATTTTAGAATTTCAAAATTTCCCTTTTGTCATGTTAAATGCTTTTCAAGTTGAACATTGTCTGATGTCCGAATTTTTATCCCAGTTCTATTCTATGTTCATATCCTATAATACTTATTGTCCATCCCTTAAGTGGCTGCTCTCTACCTCTGCTCACCTGTCTTCCCTGGGGTTGCCCCATCTGTCTTAGCTCACCACATAGCCTGCAGTGGGACTGACATTTGAGAAATTGTTGCCCTGGGACTTGTTAATTTTTCTCCTTTGAGTTGCAGTTCTTTAGCAGCTTATCCATCTCAAGTAACGCCAAGGGTGTGATTTGTGCAGAATAGCTATGAAGCTATTCTATATACTTAGAGAAAGAGATTTGGGGAGATTGATGACTATGTGCTACTGTGGTCATCAGCACTCTGAGGTCCATCATTTTCCAGTTTAATAAAAACATCCCATAACACTATTTCAATGGCTATGGAATATTCCAGGAATATATTAATATATAATATTATATATATTATTTATTTGATTAGAAAAGATTCATATACTGGAATTGGATTTTTTTGCACTCAGTTAATGCCATAATTCTTAATTCAGGCTATCTCTATATATTTAATAGGTTATTCAATAAATATTGGTTGAATAATTAACAGAGGTATGAATAAAAGATTGTTCAGGATGGGATGGGCCAAGAGAAACCAGCCTAAACACAGGATAAGGGTCCCAGAGAGGGGCTGGAACAAGCTGGCCTATCCAGGGTGGTCCAAAGTAGAAAAAATTTCAAGCACAAGTCGGGATGGCCTTAAGGGACTTTGGGTTATGGAGAAGGTCCTAAGTGGGAAACAAAGCCAATAGTTAGCAGACAAGACAAAAAACAGAACTTCCCCACCTGATCATGATGTATATGTTTTTTTGTGGGGGGTTTTTTGGGGGGAGGGTTTGGCCAGGGCTGGGTTCGAACCTGCTACCTCTGGCATATGGGGCCAGCGTCCTACTCCTTTGAGCCACAGGCACCACCCATGATGTATATGTTTTTAATGTATAGCTGTATTGTGTTTGCTAGGATCTCATTGAATATTTTTGCATCAATATTCATTAATGGTATCAGTCTGTAGTTGCTGGTATTTGTTGGGTCCTTTCCTGGCTTTAGTGTCAGGATGACATTTGCTTCATAGAACGTGTTGGGGAGAGTTCCTTCCTTCTTTATGTTTTGAAATAGGTTCTTCAGTATAGGTACAAGTTCCTCTTTGAAGATTTGGTAAAATTCTGGTGTTAAACCATGTGATCCAGGACTTTTCTTTTTTGGAATATTTGAAATATTGCTGCAATTTCAGTGTTGATATTGGCCTATTCAAAATTTCTAATTCTTTCTGGTTGAGTTTAGGGAGGTGATATGATTCCAGGTATTGGCTTATTGTCTTACATTTTCAAATTTCTGGTCATAGAGTTTTTTACAGTAATCGGTAATAATCTTTTATATCTCTGTGGTATTGGTTATTATTTCCCCTTTGATGTTTCTGATTGAAGTTATTAGAGATCTTACTTTTCTGTTTCTGGTTAGTGTGGCAAAGGGTTTATCAATTTTCTAAATGATTCTTGTATTCTTGATCTCATTTAATTCAGCCCTAATTTTGGTTATTTTTCTTTTTCTAGGTTTGGGGATGAATTGCTCTTCCTTCTCCAGCTCCTTGAGATGGTCCAAGATTGTTGACTTGTGCTCTTTCTGTTTTCTCCTTGTGGGCATTTAATGCTATAAATTTCTCTCTTAGGACAGCCTTTGCAATATCCCACAAGGTTTAATACCTTGTGGCTTCATTCTCATTTTGTTTGAGAAATCTAATGATTTCCTTCTTTATCTCATCCTTAACCCCAGCTGTCATTCATGAAAAGGTTGTTTAGTTTCCATATCTTTATGTGGGTCTGAAGATTTCTCTTGGAGTTGAGTTCTATTTTTATTCTGTGATGGTCCAAGAAGATACAGGGTATAATTTCTATTCTTTTAAATTTTTCAAAGTTTGAATTGTGTGCTACTATATGATTAATTTTTAGAGGATGATCTGTGGGCTGATGAGAAGAATGTATACTCAATTTTATTAGTATGAAATGTTCTGTATATGTCTGTTAAACCCCTTTGTTCTAATCCCATGTTTAAGTCCATTGATTTTTTTATTTAGTTTTTTCTTGGAGGATCTGTCCAGTTCTATCAGAGGGCTGTTGAAATCCCCAGTTATTATGGTATTGTAGGATACCATATTGTCCAGGTGAGTATGGGCTCATTTTATGTATCTGGGAGCATTTAAGTTGTGTGCATAGATGTTTAGGATTGAAATTTCATCTTGTTGAATTGTTGTCTTGACCAGTATATAGTGTTCATCTTTGTCTTTCTTTATTTTTGTTGGTTTAAATCTAATGTTATCTACTTTCTTCTTTTTTTTTTAATTTTCTCTATACATGTACATGTGTTTATTTGGATTCCACTTTTTGCCTTCACACAAAAAAATTTGTTTTTGCAGATTTTGCCCCAGGCTGGGTTTGAACCCACCACCTCTGGCATATGGGGCTGGCCCCCTACTCCTTTGAGCCACTAGGCACCACCCCATGCCTTCACAAAATTAAAAAGGCTTAACATTTAATAACAACAACAGTGTTTAAGATAAGGACTAGAAATAAAACCTCATAAAAAAACAAACAAAGATAAATACATTCGGAAAATAAATCAGATGATTGCTGCAATGCAATATTGAGCAATAATAATAATAATGCAAAAAAAGTAACACATTGTCAGATAAAAGTATGTCTATCATAGAATGCTTTGACTCAGAGGTTCAGTATGATGTCATCAGTTAACTTCTTTTTTTTTCCCCAAAGTCTCAAAGAATAGAGAATATTTATTTTTATAAATAAAAATAAAAGATAATTTCAAAAAACAGATCATGCCAAATCTTATTAGACAATAGAAAAAGAAGAAATACTTCAGAATCTTTCTACTTCATCTGCATATCTGATTTCCATTTGCCTGAAATATTGTTTTAGATCCCTTCACCCTGAGTCTTGTTTTATGCTTAGCAATGGTTCTCAACCTGTGGGTCGTGACCCCTTTTTAACAATGAAAATACATTACAGCATTAGGAAGGCTGAGAACCACTGGCTTAGAGGTTAAATGTTTTTCTTGAAGACAGCTTATAGTTGGCTAATGCCTTTTTATCCAGTCAGCTAGACTGTGCCTTGTCAAGCCATTCCCATTTACTGAGAGAATTTATAAATATAGTTGAGTTCTATTCATCTTGCTTTGTGGAGGTCCATTGCTTAGTTTTATCCCTTGGGCCACTGTGGAAGCTAGGCTTTGTCCTTTAGTTTCTTTGTTGGTGGTCCATTGTGATGGTCAGGATGAAGAATGGTTTTGAGTACTTCCTGCAGAGCTGCTCTGGTTGTGGCAAATTTTGTCAATATTTGCATGTCAGTAAAATATTTGGTCTCTCTGTTAAATATAAAACTTTAGCAGGTTATAAAATCCTGAGATGAAAATTATTTTGTTTAAGAAGGTTAAAGAGAGAAGATCACCCTCTTCTGGCTTGAAAACTTTCGGCTGAAAAGTCTGCTGTCACCCTATTCTTTTTCCCTTTGTATGTAGGAACTTGCTTACATCTAGCTGCTTAAAAACACCTGCCCTTTCATTTTGACTTTGGCCACATTAATCACAATGTGCCTAGATGATGTTTTGTTTGAATTGAGTCATGCTGGGGTTCTAAAACTCTCTAGTGTCTGGATTTCTGGGTCTTTTGCAATGCTTGGGAAATTCTCCACCATGATATCTTGAGTAAAGTTTCTATAATTTTAGCACCCTCTTCCTCTCCTGGAATCCCCATAGTTTGTGTTTGTTTGTTTGTTTGTTTGTAGACCAAGTCTCACAACCTTGAACTCTTGGGTTCAGGTGATCCCCTTACTTTAGCCTCCTGAGTAGCTGGGACTACAGGTGCCTGCCATTAACACCCAGCTACTTTGTCTATTTTTAGTAGAGATGTGGTCTCACTCTTGCTCAGGCTGGTCTCAAACTCCTGAGCTCAGGCAGTCCACCTTCCTCAACCTCCCAGAGTGCTAGGATTACAGATGTGAGCCATTGCACCCAGCTAGGAATCCCTATAATTTGAATATTATATCTTTTAGACTAATCCTATAATTCTCTTATGGAAGGCTCTGCTTTTATTCTCTTTTTTTCTGTCTCTGAATGACTGGGTTAGTTCAAAAGTTTTGTCTTCAATTTCTGAGATTCTTTCCACTCCACGTTCTTCTCTATTGCTGAGATTCTCTCCTGCATTTCGAATCTTCTTAATGCCTCTTTCAATTCCTTAGGGTCTGTTATATCCTTCCTAATTATGTCCAGAACTTTGGTAACTTTGTCTTTAATTTCTCTAGACAGTTTTTAGACTTCCTTTGGGATTTTTTCCCCATCTTCTCCTTAATTTCCATTCATTTTATTTGCCTTCCATATTGTGAATTCTATTTCTGTCATTTCAACAATTTCTCTATGTGTGGTGTTTACTGCTGTATAGCCCTTGTAATTTCTTGGGAAAGTTGATCTGCTCTGATTTTTCATGTTGCCAGTGTTCTTCTGCTGGTTCTTCCCATGTGTATTTTCAGTTATTTATATATTTATTATACTTTTTAACCTGGAATGTTAGATTGCCCCCAAATAGTTATTAAGAGATATTCTAACTGGGGACCCTTAGGCAGAACCACAGAGGCTGTATGGGAATTAAAACTCACGGGCTGAAGTCAGATCTGGAGGACCCCGTATATGGAGCTCACCACCTCTTCACCACTGACTGTTTAAATGGACTGCAGCTTATACCTGTGTCCCTTCTGCATACAGCCTCCTGAAGCTCCCTTTTTGGGGTGCAGCATGAGAATCTCTGAAGGCTTACTTCAAGTTGAGGTGGTAGTACTGATGGGTGGACTTCCAGGTGACACTCCTAGGCTAACTGTGTGGTCTCACTCTTGCTCCCTGGTTAGTGGGAACTATTTCTGTCTTGGTATCAGCCTGCCCTCCAACCAGTTTAAAGAAGTTACAGTTTTTCACTGAAGTCCTTGCTGTAATAGGTTTGAACTTCTGTGCCCTATCCCTACTCCCAGCAGCTGAGGATGGGCAATCCCTGGCTGTCCAACTGCTCCCACCCAAATTCCCATCCCATGGCATGAATGCCCCTTATGCAAACAAATTCCAGATGCCATGGTTTTCACTGGAGTCCTGGCCACAATGGATTAGACACACTGCAATCCTCATCTACCATCTGCTTCCAGGAATTTCCCAGGGCAAGGTCACCTGAGGCGAGGCATGTCTCTCTGCAAGTTAGCAGGGGTGGTGAGGCAAGACTACCAGGCATAGATGCTTGGCAGGGGCACTCCAGAGGTCAGGGAAAATGTCCCCTCCCTGCTAGCAGGAGGGAGATGCAGGAGGGACCTCCAACTTGCTAGTCCATGCAGCTGAGTCATAATTTCCTCTCACAGTGGGAGGCAGGGCACACACAATGCACAAGACCATACAATGCAGAAGTTCCTTGCAGATCCTTCCAGACATGCTGGGGAAGGCAGGGCCTATCTGCCTTTTCTCTCATGACCAGATAAGCATTTGACCTAGAATGATGAGACAGAAAGTAGCCTTAGTAATCCTTGCTTCCATTGTTGGGAGTTCCTTTGCCTTTCTGATACCTGGTGGGGAGCCCTGGCCATGCTGCCTTGGCCGGCAGAGCTAGCACTAAGCCTTGCCCAAGCACTGGGAAGCTGACCTCTGCAGGGGGCAATCTGTTGGGTAACCAAAAGGGGAATGGTCTTTAGGCATAAAGTGGTGGTGACAAAATTGGTCCACTTTTCTCCCAGGTAGAAAGGGAACCCAGAGGTGGAAACTCTCAGATGCAGAAAAACTAGGACTTCATGACTCTCTCCCACATGAGAGATCATGACTCTCAAACACATGAGAGATCATGTGTTTGCTGATCGTGAGAGCCCACAGAAATCCCTCTAGGTGTTGGGGGGTGTCCCCTTTATCCTTCTGTTTGGTACCAAGCTCCATCAGTCTAGTAACTCCATACCCGTTCTCTGTTCTCTTCCTTCCTCTTTCTCATCATTGTCCTTGCAGTTTGTCTCAGTGAGGATGTTGAGCTTCTTGATTTCTTCTCCTTGTTTTCAACCCCCAATTTCAACTACTAGTAGTTCACTTCAGTCCAATTTTTCTCATTCTGGAAGGAGCTTCTGGCAAAAGCTGCTGCTAGTCGGCCATCTTGCCCCCTCCTCCTGTGATATTAGTTTTTAAATGAAAGACATCAGAAGAGATAAAAGATTGCTAATGAGACATATCATAGGTAAGAAAGGATTTGCCAGTACTTTCACATCTTAGGAGAAAGGGAAGGGCAAAAACACGAGGGTGTCCTGTTGCGACCTATCAGGCCCCTAAGACCCTGGTCTCAATCACCGCAGGAAGGAACCAGGCATGATGAAGATTAGAAGTACAAGCTTGTGGGAGGTGGGCTAGCCCTTACTTGCAGCGTACCCCTGAGCAACCTCTGCACTAGCCTTTTATTGAGACAGAATAATACAGGTGAGGGGAGTAATTAACAATGACTGTGTGCTGAAGGCATGGGCTCTTTCTCCATAAGGAGCTCCTGCAGATGAATGGAGAGGGTCCACCCCTCAGCTGCAGATCATCTTGCTCAGATGTCATCTGGCTCTTGGCGTCCCCTATAGTGTCCTTCCATGGTGTTTTCCCCATGGATGAAAAAGTGAGGATCTCTTCTGAGAATAATAGCCAGGAAGATATTCAAGATACAATTTCTGCTGGGTTAACTTTGACCACTGAAGTAAGCCATTTGTAAGATGGTCTTTCACAAATCTCACATTCTGAAATGCAAGATCCTTAGTTGGTTAATAAGTTAAAAAATGCAGTTTAAGTATGAATAGGAGACATTATTTGGGACAAGTTTTAAAAACCTTAAGAAATAAACTTTTAAAGAATGTATTCACACCTATATTTAAGATAGATTAACATATGTTTGATATTAATTTTAATAGTACAATAGCTATACACTTAACACTTGGAAAATTCAAACATAGAAGAAAAATGACGTAATGGGACAATGTATGTTATTCAGGTGATGGGTACAACAAAAGGAAAGACTTTACACTGTACACTATGGTCATGTAACAAAACTGCATTTGTACTCCCTAAATCTACAAAACTAAGAAATGAAAAACTTGTTTAGTGAAAAAATAAAACTAGTAACAAATCTTATATGTTATATTATTTGGTATTGCTAGATACATGGCATGTATACAAAGAATTTGATCCTGCTTATAATAAACACTTCATAATAAACTGTTTTAATTAATCCATCAGGTCCCCAAATGGTAGAAGCCCAGAGTCAACTGTTTCAGATCAACTCCAAAGATGGCAAGCCACTATTTACTGTTGCTGAAAAGGAAGTTATGGTTGGTACAGATAAACTTCGAGTAACTGGTATGTAGTAATTTTTGACAAAAACAATATCCCACAGAGTACACTTCTGCAAAAGCAAATGTATTTTTGGCAAATTTACCTTGAAATTTTTCAGGCAGATAAGAGATAGGAGTTTGAATTTGTTTACTTTTCAGGTGTCATTTCTATTGCAATTCTTTGATACTCTCCTAGAAGAATGAAATCCTCCTCACAAATCTTTACCCTCTCTTCTCTTCTGCCATCTTATTACTTTCCACGTACTTTCTCTTCTGCCATCCATTCTTTCCATGTCAGTAACTTGAAGGCTTGTCATATTTCTTTATCATCTATACAGTTCAAGAGTCTGTTTTTAGAATTCCTTTTATGCCTATTATATCAAATACATGGATTCCCTACATTTCTACCAAAAAAAACTTTTTTTGAACTAAAGATTGAGTAGGGTTAAAAATAGATCCATTTTGAAAAAATCAAGGCAAGATGATAGACTAGAGACATTGATTACCAGATTGTCTCAGAAAAAAGGAAAGTTCTAGTTGGAAAAGAACATAAGTCAGGTGAAATTCTGAGGGAAACGTGCCAGAATCTACTGAAGATTCCATGGGAATATGTTGAGGAGTACAATGAGAAAAAAGCAAGATTTCACTAGAAAAGAATCCTGAGAGGCTTGGAGCAAGGCAGACAAGGCTGCCACCAGCATCTAAAGGGCTCCAGACTGCAGGGAAAATGCAGTGCCAATTGATCCACAGCAGAGCCACGGGAGGCCACCTGTGCCTAAGCTCCATTCCCAGCCCTGAGGCCCAAACAGGCTCTGCCTTCACTCACCTTTAACTGACAGGTCCAAGACACACTGACGCCTCTAGCTGGGAAGGCAGCGGACACCAAGCAAATTGTGAGCACACCTTCATTGGTGCAAGTTTCCCCCACAGAGTCTGGCCACCATTGCTGGAAGAGTGTACCCTGAAGCCACTACAGAAGGATACATCAAAAGAAGCTTGGTGCTCATGAGCTCAGAGAGAAAGATAGCTAAAAGATAGTGGTTTCAGGTTTACCCCCCCAAAATAATAATAAGTTAAAAAAGTAAAGAGGTGGGCAGCACCTGTGGCTCAAAGGAGTAGGGCGCTGGCTCCATATATCAGAGGTGGTGGGTTCAAACCTGGCCCTGGCCAAAAACTGCAAAGAAAAAAAAAATACAGAGGAAGATCGTGGACTAGAAGCAGCTGTCAGCATGCCACTTTCAAGGAAAGGATTGTAAATTGGAGGCAGATGCCTACCTACAAATAACTCTTCTTGAAATGAAGAAGCCATTGTTGATTTAATGTCAATTTTGTCTGACATGTTAATAAAAAAATAAATGCTGGTGTGGATGCAGAGAGAGAGAGGAACACTTATACACTATTGGTGGGACTGCAAATTAGTACAAACTTTATGGAAAACTGTATGGATATTCCTCAAAGAACTAAAAGTAGACCTACCATTTGATGCAGCAATCCCACTACTAGCCATTTACCCAAAGGAAAAGAAGTCATTTTATCAAAAAGACACCTGTACCTGAATGTTTACTGCAGCACAATACACAATTGCAAAGAGGTGGAATCAACCCAAGTGCCAATCAATTCATAAGTGGATTAACAAAATGTGGTATATGTATAATATGGAGTACTATTCAGCCATAAAAAGGGGATAAATTAATTCCTTTTGCAGCAATTTGTTAAGAGCTGGAGACTGCAATAGTAATTATCTCTCAAGAATGGAAAAAAAAGCACCACGTGGACTCTCTAATAAACTGGAACTGATCAATGGGTACATGTGTGCACAAAGAAAAGTTACTGGAAATCAAGCCAGGAGGAAGGGAGAAGAAGCGAGTGCTAAAAAAAAAAAAAAAAGAAGGTATGCAATGAACACAATGCGTGTCATGAGCACACTTGTAGCCCTGACTCAAGCCATGTAACAAAAAACATTTTACCCCTTAACATTTTGAAGAAAGAGAAGAAAACCTAGGTTTATCATGAGAGACATTTTTCAAATAAAAGGGCTATTCAGTCTAAGAATATTCCTTTTATATCATTTTGGTCCTAAAATTGCAAATCATGTTTATGTGGACTAACATCTGAGTTTTCCATTAGTAAATTAGGTGATTATATTTGGTTACAATATTAAAAGTAAATTTAAAATGGTGAATAAAAAAATATATACTCATTTTTGGGAATGAGAAGAAAAAAATTATTAAAAAAATATTTTCGAGCATATTCTCAATTTATTTGGTAAGCATCTTACAGACTAAAAGACATAAACAATCAGACACTTGTAAATCTATTCCAGTTTATTTCTATACTGTTTGAAAATGAATAACAACATTATTATTTCATATGATATTACCAGTACTTCCAATTTTTTTTAAAAAGTGGGTTTTTTTTTTAAAAAAGTAGACTGAACCCTAACACAAAGTTTTGTGTAATAGATAGTTCCTAACAAAACAAACTATAAAAACAACAGCCTAATGTTATGGCATACTGTAAGGTCTCTGGTTTTCTTCCTAAAATCAAGGACACTAGGAAATTTAATCAAAGTGAATTGATCATTGCCTAATAAAACACCTCGGACATCAGAAACCCACTGTTGCATAGAAAAGAGAACATGGTCTTTGGAGATCTAGGTTCTATTCCTGTTCACAAGTACTATCAAGGCAAGTTATTAACCCTCTTTTGGCTGTTCCCTTTTAAAACTGGATTGATAACTGTATCTATTGTAGTGTTGATGCTGGATTAAGTAGATTAATGTGTGCAAAGGACAGCAGAGTTCTTGGTGAGTATTATTTCATTGCAAGAGAATAAAATATGTATTTTATTATATTTGTAGTCTAAGCAGCAGCTTAGGTAGCTTCAAACCCAAGCCATCCTACACAAAGAATCAATAAAATGAGCCTTCCCAGCCCAGGCTCCTTCTAGACCATGACATCAATTAGTGGAACAGGTGAGAAAAAAATGATCAGCAACTATGCTACTATTAATTAGCTGCATGCATGCATCAGAATCATGCAGAGGTTTGTTTATAAATATATTGCTGGGCTTCATCCCCAGAGTTTCTGATTCAGTAAGTCAGAAGAGGACTCAAGAGTCTGCATTTGTAATGAGTTCCCAGGTGAGACTGATGCTGCAGCTCTGTGGCCCACACTTAGAGAATCACCACCCTACACTTATTTGGATGGAGTCAGCAGGAGAAAACATAAGTCGCCACATACACGTGCTCTCTCTAGCACACACATTCAAGTTCTTTTTAAAGATAAGTCATAATCTTCTCTTTCATTATTTGTTTTTTCTGAGGGACACAAACTCCTCTTTCTTTCCACTGAAAGCTAAGCAGAGCAAATATACCAGACCTCTCATGACTGCACACTTCCCTCATTATCACGCCATTCCAGTAGTTTGCAGTTCTTGTGACAGGGAGACCATAGGTGATGAGTGTATTACCAGTACACCCAAAGTAGAAATAGTGTTAAAGATAAGAAAGCCTGAGCTAGACATTACACAGACAACATCAGACCTTGGATAGAGAGACAAAATGAGAAAAGAAAAGTTATAATTGTGGAATTTCTTGGTGTTTTTAATCATAAAATTTAGGAAACATAAATATTAGAAAACTGAGAAGAGTTAAGGTCAGGGACTACGAGTTAAAGGAAAGAATGGAAGCAGCAAGACTAGTTAGGAAGATGTTAATTATAAGCCATGAAGGAAACCTGAGTTAAGCGGCAGCAATTGTCATAGAGGAAAGTGAATTATTCCAGTTTGGAGTCTTATAGAGACTTGGCCTTGGAACAAATGGGTGGCAGGCATTTAGGGGAGAGACTCAAAGATGATATTGTCTGGGATTATGGCACTACCTCTGGGTGATGAAGAGGCCTAAAGAGAAGGAGAATACACTTTCAGGACAGAGAACCAGCAGTTAATGTTTCAGACACATAATCTGAAGATACCTGTGAAACAGCCAAATGCGTGTGTCATGTCAGCTGTTTGGTAAGTGAACTCTCTATTGCTCAGAACAGAAGTCTAGGCTGGAGATATAAATGTGGGCATCACCAACCAGCTGGGCTCTGGAAAATGCCTATGTTAGAGGCCAAATAAAGAACAGCCACCAAAGGAGACAGAGATGGATGCTGTGGGAGAAGCATTACCATAGGCATTTTCCTGGTGTCAAGAGAGACCACGTTCCCAGAACTTGGGCCAGGAAAGATGACAGAAATTGTCAGTAGATTTATCATCACATAGGTCATTGCCATCTTAAGTATAACACTTTTTGTTAGAGTACTAAAGGCAAAAGGAAGTTTGAAGTGGTTGCAGAGGGAACAGGATGGGAAGTATCAGAGACATTATGTGTGACTATTATGTGAAAGTTTGTCAGTGATGTGGAGCAATGAAATTTTTTTTTTTTTTGCATCACTTGAAAAGCTCTTATGAGTCCACAAATGTTCAAGCAATGTGTAGGGTGAATCTCAGTAAATAGTGTAGATACAAAAATCTAACAAATTTCCAAGAATATACTACCCATTGTTTGAACATAAGTATTAATACTGAATTCTTTGAGTGCTGACAATTAAGTTTCTGAACTCATCCTAGTAAAAAGCCTACATACCTCATTGCTAACTATCATTATGGTCACCATGCCTACCTTTGACCACTCATCAAAGCAATTTTGGAACCGTTTTCTGGAATGGCCATCAGAGCTGTCATCGTATTACCCTTGATGTCATGAACGTAATCAAAATGTCTTCCTTTCAATATTTCCTTTATCTTAAGGTAAATAAAAAAATCATTGAGGGCCAGATCAGGTGAGTTTAGGGGTGTTCTAATACAGTTTTTTGTTTATTGACTGAAAACTCCCTCTCAGATGGTGCTGTGTAAGCTGGTGCACTGTCATGATACAAGAGCCACACCTTTTTCATGCCAAGACATTCAGTTAAGATTTTCCTGTTTCTCTTTGAGTGCTTGGGAGCATTCAAAAGCTTTGTCTTCAATGTCAAAAATCCTTTCTTCAACCAAGAACACAGTAAGTAAAGCAAGCAGACAGCCCTCAGCATGGGAGAAGATATTTGCAGGTTATGTCTCTGACAAAGGTTTAATAACCGGAACCCACAGAGAACTCAAATGTATTAGCAAGAAAAGAACAAGTGATCCCCTCTCAGGGTGGGCAAGGCACTCTAAGAGAAACTTCTCTGAAGAAGACAGGTGCACGGCCTACAGCCATATGAAAAAATGCTCATCATCCTTAATCATCAGAGAAATGCAAATCAAACTACTTTGAGATATCATCTAATGCTAGTAAGATTAACCCACATCACAAAATCCCAAAACCAGAGATGTTGGTGTGGATGTGGAAAAAAGGGAACACTTCTACATTGCTGGTGGGAATACAAACTAATATGTTCCTTTTGGAAAGATGTTTGGAGAACACATAGAGATCTAAAAATAGACCTGCCATTTGATCTTACAATTCCTCTACTAGGTATATATTCAGAAGACCAAAATCACACTATAACAAAGATATTTGTACCAGAATTTTTACTTAATTCTAATTCATAATTACTAAGTCATGGAAGAACCCCAAGTGCCCATCAACACACAAATGGATTAATAAATTGTGGTATATGTACACCATGGAATATTATGCAGCCTTAAAGAGATATGGAAACTTTACTTCTTTCATGTTTACATGGATGAAGCTGGAACATATTCTTCTTAGCAAAGTATCTCAAGAATGGAAGAAAAAGTATTCAATGTACTCAGCCCTACTATGAAACCAATTTATAGCTTTCATAAGAAACCAATTTCAACCAATTATAGCCTAAGAAGAAGGGGACAGGGGAGAAGGAGGGGAGGAGGGAAGATGGGTGGAGGGAGGGTAATTGGTGGGACCACACCTATGGTGCATCTTACATGTATATATATGAAATTTACTAGGTGTAGAATATAAATGTCTTAATACAATAACTAAGAAAATACCATGAAGGCTATGTTAACCAGTTTGATGAAAATATTTCAAATTATATATAAAACCAGCACATTATACCTCATGATTACATTAATGTACACAGCTATGATTTAATTTAAAAAAAAGAATAAAGAAAGGTAACTTACTAAAGATAGGAAAATTGTGAAAGGTAAGTTACTACAGATAGGAAAATTGGGAGAGAGGTGAACGTCACGTCAACCCAGGGAGCAGGGGGAGGAGAAGATGTGTCTTCCCCTTCTCTTCCAAACCACCCACTCGAGGGTAACAGCTTGAATAGGAAGGAGGGATGAAGAACTTTCATGGGCTGTCAAAAGGACCCCTGAGCCTATGGGGGATTTCAGAGTGAGGGTGTTTTCCTTGGGGAAGACAGCCTGGTTCTGCTCGCCAGGAGGAGAAGCAGAGACCAGGATTGTGCTCTGGCATCAAGCAGGCTGTCTGTGTGTGTTTGGTCAGGAGGTCAGGGCACCAACTGGCCTCCAATAGAAATCATGTGCCCTTGAGTGACAGCCCTCTGTACCATGTGCCTTGGGAATCCTGGCACAGGAGAGGAGCTGCAGAAAGAAGGGGATCTCCCCCTTAAAAGTAAACATTACTTGGTGGACAGGAAACACAGACAGAAAATTCTTCAAGAACCTCACAGAGTACAATGGATTTACTGGTTAACCACAATTAATGCATCTAGAAGGAGGCTTGGAAATGCCTTCTGTGGCAGGCAGAATGCTTCATCTCTGAAATCTTGACTTTGTGACCTGGCACAAGGACTTTGCAGATGTGATTTAAGTGAAGGACCTTGAGATGGAAAGATGACCTTGGATTGTCTGAGGAGGCCCGTGCCATCACCAGGGTTCTCCTGCACAGATGACGTTTCCCGCTGGTTAGATGGAGCCAGAGAACACCAGAGGCAGCACCAGAGAGACAGCACACATTTGGCTTTGAAGACAGAGGAAGAGTTAGAAGCCATGGAACCTGGGCAGCCTCTAGAAGCCGGAGAAGGCATGGGGACAGATTTCCTTCCAGAGTCCCCAGAAAAGAATGCAGCCCTGGGACATGTTGATTTTAGCCCATTGAGACCCAATTCAGGTTCTGACCTCCATAATTGTACCACAATAACTTGGTGCTGTTTTAAGCCCCTAAGTTCACAGTGGTTTGTTAAAGAAGCCAGAGGAAGCTAGTAGACACACCGCCCAGTTGGTCACTGAGCTGTGTGATTACTTACAGGGACAGAGTGGCTGTAGGGTGGAGGGTCCACTGCTTTCATCAGGCTGTTCCTTTCCACTGTTAGGTCCTCTTTCTTTGTTTAGTTTTTTCACCATCCTCCCCAAGCTGTCCTATCTTCTGGCATAATACAGAGCAGATACAATTTCTCTTTTTTTAGTGTGTTACAGGGTGGTCGGTCTTTAACCTTTTTATTTCTAATAGTGTTAGTGTTCCCGGGAGCCCTCTGTTCGTTGACATGGAGAAAGGGAACCACAGATGGAATGATTGGCATAAAGGGAGCTTGAGGCTCCTTTGGGCACAGCAACCCTGCTCATCTTTACTGAATATCTTATATACTCTAAAACATTCAGTAGAATTCAATACAGTCAAAAAGAAGTGAAGTAAGATCAGGAAACTGCCATTAAGATTCCAATTCAGTATGATCACTGCTGAACATATATACAATTGATTTTGTTTGGGGTTAAAACATAAGGGAGCCAGGTTGTCTGCTCTGTCAGCCCATTTCCCTAAACTGAAACAAGTGATTATAGTGTGAATGAGGGAAGGAGCAGAGCGCAGCAGCCCAAAGCCTGGACAGGTGTTCCAGCTTCTAGCTGTGACCCAGGCCTGGCTCTCTGGTTTATTCTTTTGTGAGAACATTTCTGCATTTCTGCAGGCCCAGGCAAGTCCTTAGAGAAAAAGAACTCCATTTCAGAACCATTTTCCATGGGGAGCACATGAAGCCAAACTGCCATGTCTGAGTGTGGGGTGCTGTACCCCTACATAATAGTTTGGGTGAATAACCACTGTTTTGAGTCAGTTTTCTAGTCTCCCAGCTGCTTCTCAGCATAACCAAACCACATGCAAAAATTAATTATGCAAAATATTTTTACTAAAAAACTCTGTAAACATATTCCTTATCTGTATCAATTTAAGGTCAGCACATTGCTGACTAGTCACGGGTTACCTGTTAACATGGACAGTTTCTGTGTAAAATTGCCAGTCAACAATGTGTTATGACACTAGATGCACTAAGTGGCTCTATGTTATAAGCAGCTGAGAGATAAGGAAGAGAGAAATAATAAAATAGGCCAGACTGGGGACACCTGGGAGTTGAGACTGGGAGGAACGGATCAGGGAACAGCTGCTTTGTAAACATATCACTGACCAGCAATTTCATGCAGAAACCATCCCTGTTACAGGGGATTTGTGACTGGTCAGCAGCAATATGCTAAAATGAAAAAATACAGTACATATAATGCTTTACTTCTTAGTAGCCAAAGGGTTAGAAGTGCGTGCATTTCAGTTTTTAGTCCATAGAGTGAGGTGATAAGAACTTGAAACTCAGTGTTGCTCAGAGGACAAAACAAGTTACCATGTAAGAATAGAATGTCTTAACTCAATAACTAAGAAAATGACATGAAGGTTATGTTAACCAGTTTGATGAGAGTGTTTCAAAATGTATATGAAAACAGCACACTGCACCCCATGATTGCATTAATGTACACAGTTATGCTGTAAGAAATAATAAAAAAAAAGAATATGGCCTGTAAATTTTTAAATGTTGAAAAGTTATGGTTACATATCTGCAGTCTCTTCAACTGTATCCAGTAACTGTGACTTCTATCCAGTTGCAAACAACGCGTAGCTTTTCTATATAGTCATTAGACAATCTTCCATTGGGAAATGTTACACCAATTAAGGATCACAGGAAACACAGAGTTATAGGTGCACATATATATGCACACACACTCATTTGAGCGTCTCTAGCAAAAGGGCACAAGGACAACCTCATCCAGTATTGTCTTGAAGGCAGGGCCACCTTCCTGGCATAGCCCCAGGGCAGAGGGCAGGCCCCAGGCTGGGCTGACCCAGCAGCGTCCCTGTCTTGCAAACCTGGAGAGGCAGAGGCACCCCATCAGCGACTCCACCAGCTGGAACCCCCAGCCTGGTCAGCAGGGCTTCTCAGTGCCTCGTCCTCTGTCTCAGTTTCTGACCTTGCTCTCTCTTTTACTTTAAAATGTAACTGTGGGAAAAGGAGGAACATGAAGCTTCACTGTATGAGGTTTCTTTTCATGGTAGCTTATGGAGAAAAAATATTAATTTGTTACATTCTACATCTGATCAGCCCACGGCCACCTTCCTGGAGACTCTCACATTTCCTCCAGGGCACCCAGTGAGAGCAGCCAGGCACTCGTGTGGCATCTGTGCACCAAGATGGGGCCCCAACAACACTGGTTCACCCCATCCATACTAAGAATATCAGTTAATGCTATTGGAGCAAAAGAAATGGTTGATGCTGCAGGGGCCCCTCAGGGGAGGGACAGAGGATGAGACAGCATGACACTGATGAGGTTTGAAGAAGTTCCCACCTCAGTGCAAGGATTGTTTGCCCCAAGAATACAGATACTTTTCTTTTTCTTTTCTTTTTTTTTTTTTTTTTTTACAAGATTGGGCTTGGTTAAGCAGTGGCTATAAATTGGTAGCTGAGTGAGGACGGAAAAATCACCCAGTGCACAATGCTGATGAGTTTGGAAAAGTCCCCAAGGCTTTCAGCATCCTTGAGTCTTCACAGATGACCTGTGGCATTGTCCTCAGTATCAGAGTTGATAATTCTGAGTGTGGATAAAAGGGAAAACTTGAATGAAGAATAAATCAATTAGAGGTCATTCTCACTCATCATGTATGCACCAAATATATTCCTTTGGTTATAAGATCTTCTTTTAGTTAGATGCATTATGACAGAAGAAAAGTTTTACTTTTTTTTTTTTTGCCAAAATTGAGTGCAAATGTTAAAACACAACTTTTAATTGCCTTTCTTAGACTCAGGTAAGATCATAGCCAGATATGCAGTGAGACGGTGGGAAGGGTGAGGCCAGTGAGTTTGTTTTCTATAATCCAGTGGGATCACACAGGGTCACACAGTGAGCCCTGCACATGGCCGTGGACTCTCAGATCACACCCATGCTTCAGTTTCTGTAGATTAGAGAAATAGAAATAGAGCATCCTAAAGGCACCATATTAAATACAGTATGAGCTGTATAGGAGTGATAGGCAGGACGGCTTCCTTTAAGGGGCTCACACGCAATCAGGAGACAGAGCTGGGCACAGCCTCTCCAGAAGGCGTCAACACGCCTGTCACAAAACCACCTCTCTTGCAATGCTCAGTTGGCGGGTGACAATGGTAAAGGTGGTCTGCTTGGCTTATGTCCTGCATAAACGAGAGAAATTCTGAGTCAGAATTTCCGTTCCGTTACAGATCTCTCTCTACCAGGGAACTCTGTGGATCTGTGTGGAATTGGCCCTGTCGGCTGGAGATTAGAGCCAATGCCCATAGCGTTCCGAGCTGTTTCCCACAATCTGGAAACAGCACATTCCCCTGAGCATGGCTCTCCAGTGCCTTTACATTCCAGACTCCTCCTGAGCCAGACTCCCAATGCGTTTTCCAACAAGGTCCTCAGGTATACTGGCCCTTAGGCTCGGTCTCGCTTCATTGTGAAAACCAGTATGTTAAGTGTTTTCCTTAAATTTGCTGTTTTAGAACTTTATTTACTGTAGTTCTTCAAAATAGGACCACAGACTCAAACTTTTAAATTAAGATGCATTCGTTTGCTGAAAATCTATGTAGGAAGGAGAGAGTGTGAGAGCGAGAGAGGAAGAACAAGAAAGAGAGAGCCCTGGTGAGCGTGGACAGAACTCAGGCGCCCTCCTCTTCCTCAGTGCTCAGGACCTGTGGACAGTGACTCTCACCTTTTCATGCATCTTTCTGTAGCAAATGTGTGTGCTGAATATGTCGGGCAATTTGAGCATCATGTCCGGGGTCTTTGCCCAAGAGCCTCCTTTTCCCAGGGCTGAGAGGAGGCAATACTTTTCTGGAGAGTTTCTCTTTTTCCTTCCCCTCCCCCGCCCTTCCCTTCCTCTTCCCTCCCCTTCCCCCCCCCTTCCCCTCCCTTCCCTTCCCCTTCCCTTTCCCTCCCTTCCCCTTTCCTTCCCTTTCCCTCCCCTCCCCTCCCCTCCCTTCCCTTCCTTCCCTTCCCTTTCCCTTCCCTTCCCCTTCCCTTCCCTTTCCCTTCCCTTCCCCTTCCCGTCCCTTTCCTTTCCCTCCCCTCCCCCTCCCCTTCCCCTCCCTTCCCTTCCCTTCCCTTCCCTTCCCTTCCCTTCCCTTCCCTTCCCTTTCTTTCCCTTCCCTTCCCTTTTTACAGAGTCTTACTCTGTTGCCCTTGGTAGAGTGCTCTGGTGCCATAGCTCACAGCAACCTCAAACTCCTGGGTTCAAGCGATTCTCTTGCCTCAGCCTCCCAAGTTGCTAGGACTGTAGGTGCCCACCACAACGCCTGGCTTTTTGTTGTTGTTGTTATTGTTGCATTGTCATTGTTGTTTAGCAGGCCCAGGCCAGGTTTGAACCCTCCAGCCCCAGTGTATGTAGCCAGCGCCCTAACCCCTGAGCTATGGACGCTGAGCCAAGTTTCTTTTTCTTATCTGTGCTCAGAGATCCTTTGCAATAAAGGCCAGCTTTGGAGAGAACTCTGTGTGGCGGCAGGCATTGTGAACTGCTGCCAGGGAAGGGTGAGGGGACTCCTGGTTGCATTTGTCGAGTACTTTCTTGTTCGTGCTTATGAGAAGATGTGGTTCCTACCCATGTGCTGTCCCATGGGCACTCATCTCTCTCAGGGGTGCTGACCTTTTGACTGGGGCTACCACTGCAGCCAAGCTGCTGATACCCTGAAATCCTTGATGTATCAAAGCCACACGAGCCTAACATGGACCTTAGGGCCCAGACCCTGCAGCTGAGAACTTCAGAAAGAGCCAGGAAATGTCCACCATGCACGGTCCTGTAGGAGGGGAGGTACCAATCAACTCTGTGCCCAGTTTAAAGAGCATTCAGGAAGGGGTGCACAGCTCGAGATTGCAAACATACCTGTAGATGAACACACTTAGAAGATGTGCCTGCTGCAGAAGGGACGCCGTTCCCAAGCAACACTTGGTTGGCAGGTTTGGTTGCTGTTTCTATAATTTTTAATGAGAAAAAATGAAATTAATGAAAAACCTTCCTGTAAAATATTAGAAATTACACCTTTTTTAAGCTATGGAAAACAGTGTACGTTTCTCATTTCATTGTGAGAAAAACAAGTTCACAAAGGGTAAGACTCACCATTCTCAACTCCTCCTCCCACTGCTCTGTGCATGGGGTGGCTGGGGCGGCTGGGGTGGCTCTGCAGACTCTGATAAGTGACCATCGCTTGGCTCTCCCCAAAGGCTCTTCCCGAAGATTGGCCTGTCAGGCAAGTCATAACAAATGCAGCCTACATTTGTTTTAAGAATTTAAGAATTACAAATTAATTCTTAAAAACAAAGACTGTCAAGGGAAAGGACATTTTACCCACTATTCAGACTTAGTTCAACAAACATTTGTGGTGCCCTTACCACATGTCACAGAGGGAGGGAAGGGCAGAGAATGTGAGTGAGAGACATTCACTGCCTTGTAAGATGACCAGGATTATTTTCTGTAATGAAGGACACTTACACAGAAGTTCACAGTAAAGCTCAATGCCCGTAGCTCAGCGGTTAAGGTGCCAGCCACATGCATAGGGTTGGTGGTTTCAAACCCGGCCTGGGCCTGCTAAACAAACAAACAAACAAACAAACAAACAACAATAACAGAAAAAACACATAGCCAGGTGTTGTGGCAGGAGCCTGTAATCCCCACTACTTGGGAGGCTGAGACAAGAGAATCGCTTAAACCCAAGAGTTTGAGGTTGCTGTGAGGTGTGACGCCACAGCACCCTACAGAGGGCAAAAAAGTGAGACTTTGTCTCAAGAAAAACAAAAAAAGAAGTTCACAAATAAGACGCAAAATTGAGTGAGGCACTTCTTAATGTTGTCAGAAGACAATGTGTCCGGGAAAGTGTTTACTATGACGGTTGTACTGGGTAATAGAGGTCTGCATAATACTCTGTATGTACCCAGAAGTATGGAGTTGTTTTGGTGAGAAAAGCATGTTTTCAGGAGAATTCCTGAGTACTAGGGTGTTGCAGTGATTGGTCATAGTCATGCAGTGGCTGGAGTCTCAAGAGCACACAAAATCAGCACTGTATTTCCTGCGTGACAGCTGGGAACGCGTCATTCGCTGGGCCATTATGCCCATCACAGCTGGGGGAAACGTAACTGTTAGGTCCTTGGCTGTGAATGGTGAGAATCAGGAGCAACAGAAGTCTTTGTTTCCTTTGAAGCGAAGGTGCTGGAGTCGGAGCTCCATCAGGACCCTCCGGAGCCAGGGGTGCCCTCTGGCAGGGACCCACTGCCGCTTTCCACCCTGTTCGTTCCTTCCATATTCTGGACCCGGTCAGTTGGAAGCACAGTAAGGAAATGCAGTTTCTTTCCACGTCTGAAGGGATACGAAGAGATTTGAACAGCATTGGTTTACTGGGCTTCAGGGGTCTGGTCTGAGATTCCCGTTAATCAATCATGAATATAGGGCATCTGGTCACCAAACTTTACAAAGCCTTCTATTGGCAAGCCTGCCTTCTGGGTCTCTGTGCAATGTTGGACGCATCCCTCTACCCTGATGTCTTCAAACTCTTAGGAACCTCTTAGGAACCTCGGGGGAGACTTCTCACCCTTCAGAAACAGCTCATCCCTGTTCCCTCAGCTTCTCCTGGGAAGTAAGGGGAAGCCGAACTCTGAAGCCCACAGGAAACCATGCTTTTCCATCCTATAGACACAGCCTGGCTCACCCTCCATCTTGTAGACACAGCCTGGCTCACCTCCAGAGAGAGCTGGATGTGGCTGGCCTATGCCCTCAGGTGGAGTCCACTTGAAGTAATTCCTGGAAGGTTTTCTCTACCTGAGGTTTTCCAAGACCCAGATCTGTGGCTGTAAAGAGAAATCCCTAGGCCCCTGGTGCAGATATGGCTCAAGGAGACCCAGGGTAAGAGCGGCATAAACATGACAAATGAGAAGCTGGAGACTTGCTGCAGGTGGTACTTCTTCAGAAACGCCAGACTGCGAATCTCCCAAGCTGCCCATAGATGAAAATTCTCTCCTTGCAAATCCTTAGCTGTGGGTTGCTGAGCTGCTGGGCTCCCGAGTCGTTGGCAGGAGTCTCCATTTCTGTCTCTTTTTAAAACAGTGTTTTTAGTTCTTCAGAAAATGCAGTACTCCCTACAGAAATTGCTTTACATGATTGTCATAAATGGAATCTTTCAGGCAACCCTGGAAATCCACAGAGGCGCCCGGGCTCAGCCTTGAGTGGATTCCTGCCCACATATCTGGAGATGTCAGTTCTCCGGAGGTTGTGCTGCTATGGTCTGGTCCCGGGTAGACTGTGCAATTTCTCTCTTCAGGTAAAACCGACCTTTAGATACACAAACGTGTTGTCTTTTAGATTACTGTTCTACACTTGGCAAACTCTACAGCACAGTAAATACAGTCCAATGTGGAAATGTCTAGAAAGGAAAAACGAACGGCATGAAGTATTGTTACCGCCATCATGCAGGATGGCTAACAGGCACTGAGACCCTTCTCTTTCAATATCTCTGCCCACTTCAGAAAGACTCCTACTGGCTTATAGGGCATGCTCCCTTTAAAGGCTCCTCAGAAAATGCCAGTTGTCCCTAAAGCCTGCAGTTACAGATTTTAGCCTTGAAAGTATATCATAGTTTAAATATCAATAAATCGTTCTTCACTATTGAGTAAGCAGCAATAGCTCAGAATAACTGAGGCAATGGACACAGGCTGGAGGGGCACAGGCTGGAGGGGGCAAGGCTGGAGGG
>CAUYTI010097026.1:0-29509 GCA_963575145.1 Galago senegalensis
TTTTTTTTTGAGACAGAGCCTCAAGCTGTCCCCCTGGGTAGAGTGCCGTGGCATTACAGCTCACAGCAACCTCCAATTCCTGGGCTCTAGCGAGTCTCCTGCCTCCGCCTCCCAAGTAGCTGGGACCACAGGCGCCCACCACAACGCCCGGCTATTTTTTGGTTGCAGCCGTCATTGTTGTTTGGCGGGCCCGGGCTGGGGATTCGAACCTGTCACCTTAGGTGTATGTGGCTGGCGCCTTAGCCGGTTGATTTATAGGCGCTGAGCCTACATTTAAAATTATAAGAAGATGTGTTCTCTACTTCAAATTTACCAATGTCCTATATAAACAACCAAAAACTCACTTTAGGTTTTTCCACCTGGTCTCATAATTTTTCCCATGGCATAAACACAGCTTTACCTAAAAATGCTGTTCTTTCTGGGGAAAACGACTATTAGCTGCACTCTCTGTTTTCTGTTGAGAGAGGAGCACTAATGTTGGGCTGCCAGTGGTGACTTGCAGCTTGAATTCACAAAAGAGCTGGTTTGGAGACTGGATTGCAGGCGATGCTGAGAGTGAGCAAGATCATATCATAAATCTGCACATTTCTCTGTTCAAAGTTAACTGGTCTGTATCGTGACCCATGGATGGGACAAAGTAGAGACTGCGATGTTAGTTGCAAAATGAACACTTTACTTTCAAACAGAATTCAAAGTGCACTTGACTGGCTGTTGCATTAAGTACTTGCACATCTGAGATAGAACAAACTGGATGCAATTTACTTTCCCCCTCGAGTTCATGCCATTCTTTGTGAAGAGGCCCAAAGTACTTAGTACTAGTCCTAGGGAATGAAATGGCAAGTAGGAAATAGAATCTAATTACAAAAGCAGCATGTGGCTTCTGCTCTCCTTCCACTGACCCGCCATTGCATCTTGAAAGTGATGTAACAGTTACTATGGGTAAACCATATCATTTTGTTTCATTTATTTATTTACCGATAATCTTTAGATCACTGTTGATAGTTGATAATGAAATGTTGGGGGTCTCTGGGGAAAGGACATTTGTTTTAATTTCAGATTAAGGTCAAGCTTTCCAGCATTGGCTTCCCATTCTTTACCTGTATAAATTGTCTTAACCATTTATATTGTTTTATAAGGAGAAGTTTGAACAGGTAAATCTTACAAAAACATACTGATGAGTAAAAGAAGCCAAACAAAGGACTACATACCTACTGTGTGATTCTATTTGTATGAAGTTCAAGATAATGTTTGATAAAAGCTCATCTGTGGGGAGAGAAATAAGAATAGTAGTTGGAAGTGAGATGGTATTTATTAGAGAAGGGCATGGAGGAGTTTTCTGGGGTGTTTAAAATGTTCCATAACTTGATCTAAGTAGAACATATATAGACACAGGTGCACATATATGTGCAATTCACCAAGTCGTATACTTAGGAGTTGGACACATTATTGTTTATATGTTATTCTTTAATTAAAATTAACTGATAGGAAAGAGTAAGATGTTTGTTAATAAAGTCATAGACAGTTGATTTTGGTTTGTCATCTCAAAGTTTCCAGAAAATTTTAAATTTTGCAAACTCATTTTTCCCAATGCTAATGAGCCACTTTTCTCCTCTCTTTCCTCTTCTCTGCCCCTCCCACTTTCTTAACTAGTTAGGTTTGTGTTGTAATGTCATACATATTGTAACTGTTAAATTAAAATATTGCAAGGCAGAGTGTGGAAGCAATAAAACTCTATTAAGATCAGTTTAGGCCTTTAAAAATTCCATGATTCCTTTCACTCATGTGACATCTCTCATTCCTTGTTTTGAAGTTTGGATCCAAGGAATTTTGCATGCTGTGGGTTGACATTTAGTTAATAGCATCTTTTGCTGAGGTTCCATTTTCTAAATTAACAAGATCAAGAACAGTGACCTGATGATATTCCTTTGTACATCTGGCTCTTTTCCAAAAAGAAGGATTAAGAAGACGGAGGGAGGGAGAGGGAGAGAATCAAACTCTCTTGGTTATCTTTATTTTAGGGCAAAGTGTGTTTGCCCTTCTCACTAACAAAATGAACAAAAACCCCACCACACACATACAAAATCTGTACATGACAGTATGTCTGCTATTTGTCAGAAATCTCTTGCTTCCCTAATGCATATGTTACCTTGTGTCTGGAGTTTTTCCTACTAAGGCATGAAACAGATAAAGAAAACCTACAACCACATCTACATGTAAACCATGGGGTAGAAGCAAGTCAGGTTTAACCTCTTAAGGCATGTTTGAGCATGGAGTAAGAAGGCTGAGCGGAGCATAGTACCAATCTCTCTGTCTAGGCACACAGGCGCTCCACACACACTTCTTAAAAAGACTAGTGGCAAAACGTACAAGCAAGGAACTCCTGAGCAGAGTGTGAAGCCAAGGATAGTGGATTCAGGATGGCATCTGACCCACTGCTCTCTCATTCCCAAAGGCTTTACTAGAAAATACCATTTGGGATCATGGGGGGGGGGGGAGCACGAACTTTAAGAATGTGAGAAATACGAGGAAGGGAGACGGGGAGGAAGTATGGAGTCCCGGTCGAATGCGAAAGGGGTGCTTTCCACCATAGAGAGAACTAGGCGCCTTTTTTCCGCTCCGCTGCCCCCAACGTCTGGGCTGTTCCAACGCAGCTGTTTGGGACCAGGGCTCGGGGCTCGGGATGGGTGGGAAAGCCAGGGCCTGGCAACAGGTGGGGAGGTGGCGGACTTTTGTCTGCGGAAGGAAATCGGCAGCGCTAAAAGGGCGGAAAGCAGTAGCGCCAGGACGAGTGTCCGCGGGGTCCCCGGCGCTCCTGCCGTCGCCCCGGGCTCCTCTAATTAGAGAGGGGATGCAGGGTGGCATTAGTTCCCAAACGTTTTAATCGAGCCTCTTTTCAATAGCCAGGGATAAATGTAGCCACTGTTACTCTGTGCTGAATGGGTCGCAGAGGCCCCCGCCCGGCCCCCAGCGTGGTCATTCAGGGCTCTTTTCACAACCCGTAAGCGGCTGGGTCCCTGGGCCTAGCGACACTCCAGAGCGCTCCTAATTAGTCTAATTAGAAAGGTGGATTGATAGATGGAAAGAAGACAGAGTTGGGTTAGGAAGATGCTCAATGCTGCCAATCTCGGCTGGGTTGTCGCTTATTCTCTCGGCAAAGAAAAGGCCGCAAAGAAGGAGGTTGGAGCCGACGCCCGCCCGCCCGCCCTCCCCGGGGCCGGCTCCGGACGGATCGGGGCTGGGCGGTCTTTGACCCTGCGCCTCCCGCCCACAGCCGGAGCCCGGCCGCGGGAACCAGCCGCTTCCCCGGAGCGTCTCCCGGTCGCGGCCGGGCGAGGAGGGAGGGAAGGGCCGCGGACGAGTGTGCACGGCCTCACGTCCCGGCCCTGCGTCCCTCCCGGCCCCACGGCCGCCCCTTCCTCACCGGGGAAGTCGCGCGGAGACGCGGCCTCGGCGGTGCAGCGGCCGGGCCCGGGTTAGGGGCGCTGCGAGCGGAATGTGGGTGCGGGACCCCCGCGTCGGGCCGCGCCACGTGGCAGCTCCCGCGCCCTCTGCCCCGGCCTGGCGCGCCGCCTCCCAGTGAAGCCGAAACTCCACGGAGGGAGCAACTTCGGGCTGCAGACGAGGCCTACTTGCGAGCGGCCGTGGGGCGGGGCGCTGCGGTCCTCTCGGCCCCGCTCGGGGAGCAGGCCGCCCGCCCGCTCCTCGCGCTCCCGCTCCCGCTCTGGGGCGCGGAACGGCCCGGCCCGGCCTCAGGCCCCGGCCCCGCGCATTCCTGCGCCCGCCGCTGCGGGCGGGAGGCGGGGAGCCGAGCAGCCCGGGTGGCTTGGAGAACACTGAACCTTTAATTGGGCTATAAATCAGACAGGGGAGTGCGGTGGAGTTTGTGCAGGTGTAAAAACAGAGGGGAAAGCCCGGGCTGAGCAGCCAGAGCGCCGGGCAGGTCAGAACCTCCAGCAAACTAACATCTTGATAAGTCCGCTGACAACAAAATAAACAGTGGAGAGGGCTGGGGGAGGCGGGGACGCTGCGGCCCGCGGCCGGCTCGCAGCAGCTCCGCGGCGGTCTGCACGGAGGCAGGCCACACTCGGGTTTTTGCTTGGGGCTGGGAGGGAGGAGTAGATAAGAAGAGGGAAGCGAGATTATCTTCCCTCCCGCCCACTCCCATTCAGAGTCGCATTCCGGAGGACCCAGGGTCCCCCGAATGTTTGGCCGTAGTGGTTCGGAAGAGCGCGCTGCCTCGGAGTCCCCTGCGATGTCGGGGCGCCGGAGCTCCCGGGACCGCGGCGAGCGAGGAGCGGGTCCCAGCGCCCCCCCCCACCACCAGACAGCGCCACCGAGAGGCGAACCGCCGCTCCTGCTTCATTTCAAGGGCTGACATTGGTAAAACACTGTCCGGCCCCCGGCCGAAGGACGTAAAAAACCAAGGAGAAAGGACCATCGGAAACTAATTCCGCGCCCCGCTTAGGGGCAAAACCCCGTCAAAAGCCTATGGAGATGTTGGCACAAGCGGCAAGTGAATTCACAGACAAAGGAAAATAGTATTAGTCCTGTTAGGTCATTTTTCTGGACATTGTTTAAGGTCTGAAAGGGACCAAATCGTTTCAAAATGTTGCCAGTAAAAATTATCCTATGTGGAATGCAACTAATCCTTTTAGGTTCCTGTCAACTGTTTCCACAAAAGGAATCCGATTTTTCAAATCAAAGATCCAAAAGTCTCTGGAGAGAGATTTATTACATGCCAGAGCTTTAGTTACAGAATAGAGTTACAATAACAACCCGCACCCACTAACTCCCTAAAATAAGGGATCTTATCCCACATAATTCTAAAGATGTGTGGGAGATGTTTGCTGGAGTCTTGCTATGTATGTGGACGGGAAGGGAGTGAGGGGAAAGGGAGGAAGGCAGAGAAATATTAAATTCCTTAATAGAGAAACAGAGCACCGAGCACCTCAGCATTTTATTTTTGCCCTCTGTACCCCTGGTTACTTTTGAAGAAAAACAAGAGACCCAAACTTAGTGACTTGTGCACAGTTCTTGGCAATGACAACTTAAAGTTAATGCTTGAATAGAATACAGGCAATCTCTGGGGCACCTACGCACCCCCAGTGGTTCAGAACGTGGACTTAGAATTTACATATTGAAGATGCCTGCACAGTTCCTGCAAGTGGGAAACTATTTATTTAAAAGCATATAAAAGGAAAAATGATAAAAGTGAGTAAAAGAATGCAAGAAAAATATACCTGCTTTTTTTTTTTGTTTTCTTTGATTTGGAATAAAATGTTTGAGCCTGGAAAAAAAAGTGCCCTAGAGTTGTTGGGGTTTTTTGTTGTTGTTTTTTTTAACTGTCTCTGTACTTAACTCTTCACAAACCCAAGTGAACATAAACTCATTCCATGCAGGTCATAGTCTCAGTTTGGTTGTATTTTAGGGCCTGATCACAAACCTTAGCCCTCCCTCTTGTCAATTCTTCACAGAGAACTGGCAGCCAAGGACACCCTCCCCCCTTATCAGTTCTTCAGGAACTAGCAGCTAGGGCTACAGGCCGATCTGTTAGTAAAAAGCCTTAAAAACTTGGAAGGAAATTCAAATTCATAATGCCTGAAGGAGTCTGGCATTGACTTACCTCTATAGCACTTAGGCACGTAGGCGGTTTAGGCATTTTGTGAGTAACCTGGCCACACTGCAAAGATTGCCAAGAAGCTATTGTCAATTTCACTTACAGATCTATGAGATTTTGATAATGAAAGAATATTTTTGTTAATGGAGAAATGAAAAATTTATCTTCTTAGCCTTTCAACCACCATTGTTTCTTGCTAACATGTCTTGCTCCTCTTGGTCTGCAGCATATGCCTACTTATTAGGGACAACTTGGTGGTGGGAATTGTTTCACTTGTTTCCTATATTTAGATCAGGAATAAAGAGATTTGCAATATAGCAGGTGCTCAATAAATAAATAGTGCACACTAATCCCACTTTTGAAAGCTTAGGGGTTAAAGAGATGATCAGTAGATAAGTAAGTAGAGGAAAGAAACACAGAAAGAGACTAGAAGAGTGGATTTAAAACACCAGTGGTTTGTTTATTTTAGAAGGGGGGAGAAAGTTATCAGCCCAAATATCCATCTGGCTGAAGTAAGAGAAAACATAATGCCATCTCTTTTATACACATTATTTCTAGAAAGGGTTATTTCATAGATAGGGACAGGAATTTCAAAGATAAATTTTTATAACCAGGCATCTCTCTTAACCAATTGAAAGATCTGGGATTTAGAAGTTTTCCTTTTTTTCCTTGAAAATAAGGATGTCGGGAAAGGCCACAAAAGGACCATAATTCTTTACAGCAGCACTGGTTTTATGATTTTCAAAACATTTTCACATAAACTGTATTATTTGATTCTCACAACTTGTTCCTCCCCATTAAATATATAAATGAGGTTGTAAACTAATCTCACATTTAATTTCAACATAGTCTTCTTTCTCCTCTTGCAGGCTTTGGAGATTTTGTTTGTTTGTTTGTTTGGGTAGGGGTTCTTTTTCTTTCTGCTTGTAGTGTTTTTTCTCTCCCTATTCAATCATCTAATAGAACATAATTTTGCACATCTTCATATATACAAAGGTCTGCATTAAAATAAGCAAAACCAGAGATAGAAAATGGAGTTATTTTTCCCTCATAATGACCCTTTATTATAGACTTTTCAGAAAATGTGTAGTTTCCTTTTATTGCTGAAAATATCTGCCTTCTAGCTATTTTAATAGGAATTTCTAGACAAGTATGCAAAGACACTCTGTCTTCTACCATAATTAATCTCTACCCTTCCCTCTTTTTCTTTGTTAATGATCAGTATGCAAACGAGACTCTTCGGTTTGTGCCTGGCTCCCTCTGGGACAAGGAGACCCAGGCAAAGGCCCAAAACCTCAGGTTCATCCTATGACTGCCCTGGCCACCCCAAACCTGTTCCCTTCTAGTGCTGAGTGGACTGGCTGGACATAGGACACATTCCATGAAGCCTGCATTCTGCAAATGGACTAGATAAATTCTCCCAGCAGTAGCATCCTATATACAGAGAAACATCCTATCTTAAAAACTAAAGTCACTCTCACTTTAAGAATAGAAAGTATCTTTCCAAACATTCTCTAATTTCAAATTCAGATCCAGAATTTTCCAGATTCTCTCAATAAACCCACTGAACTAACTGCTTTTCCTCCCGGGATAGGACTTTTTTTTTCTTTTTAAGTCTAGAATTAAAAAGAAAAAATGTTTCTAATCTCAAATGAAAATCCAACATTTGGAATGTCTCCACAGTGGATGCCTGTGTACTGGACAAAGCAGTGACCCACGCCTTAGCCTGAGGGGGCCAGGCTTCAATGAAGCTTTTGGGTAACAACAGGCAAGGAAACTATTAGCAGGTAGTTTGGAATTCCCCCACAAGCACGTCAGGGAGACTTCTAGCTAGGCAGGTGGATTAATTGTATAAGGGGTAAAGGACTGGCCCAAGCCACATGATGTGCAGCTGTTCAAAGACAGTAAAATATCTCCAAGAGTGTGTCTGGACAGGGTTGGGGAGCACATTTTCAGAAAAATATTCATTTTCTCATTTAATGTTCAATCAGCTCATCTGACTTTTCCCATATTCTGCCCTATTCCACACAGGGAGGATACACCCCTATGGGTAGCTGTAAGACTGCCTTAAAAGCTTAGCAGAAATGTCAGAACTGGCAGATCTTGACTACTAAACATCAGCAAGAGAAGCAGAGGAAATGGATAAGTAGCACAAAGGTAAGCTATGTGTGTGTGGATAATGTTTTAAAGATCGTTGATGTGAAAACATGGGGAAGAAAGGGATGCTATGAGTATAATGTAGAAAGAGAACTAAGTGAAAGAAGCTGAAATAATTAGTTCCCAGTTCCAAATGCATTGAAAACAAGGTTCTTGGAAGACCTGGGTGGAGGTGATGGGGAGGGGGGTGTGGCAAGAATGTAGGGGGGGAAGTGTGTAAGAAATAAATGATTCTTTTACGAGGCGACTCTAATGCAACTTCCCACCACAGCAATGTTTAATAAATCACAACGACGGCAACAACGTAGCAATGTGCTGTAATGGAAATAAAATGGGGTTTAAAGGCTGAAGTCCCAGTAGCTGTGACCTTGGGCAAGTCTTTTAATCTCTTTTGAGCTTTGCCATCTTTATTTGTAAAATAAGGTCAACAATAGTTCTTGCCCTCATGATTTCACAGTGTGGTTAAGAAAAATATTACTGAAAGTTCTTTTTAAAAGTCAGTGTGGTGAAGGTATTGACTGGAAGAGACAGGAAAGGCATTCCAGGACAATAATGACATCTGCTTCTTGATGCTGGCTGTACATGTGCTTTCATTTTATAAAAAGTCATTAGAATTTGTACAAAAACTTTTTCCTTTTTAATTTTTACTTTTAAAATTTAGAATAGCTCAAAGCAGTTTTTTTGATGATAGGGTGCTGGTGATAATGACAAGAAAAATTATATATATGATCAGAAGCTCTGCGTTTTTATTCTCATTTCTCTTTCGAGCCATCCTATCACACCTAGAAACTTGGGGCTCAACCAGAGATCAATGATAATCATTAACTGTTTTCTCTGTGCTTTGCACTTTGCTGACTAGTATTTTCCAGGTAAAGAAGCTAAAGAATAAACTAGGAAATTTCCTGCATGTCAAGAAAAAGGAGCCCAAGCTGTTCACATCAAGAGAAAGATGTGATTAGAGAGATGTGACATGCAAAGAAATTATCTGAAAAGTGAGTTCAGTTGGGAAAGTATAAGTACCAAAGAGCCCTGAGCAGCTGGTCATGATCAGATTCTCCGTCTTTCTGTCAGATGTAATCGAATCCGGGTTGGCATAGCATTTATTGCTGAAGTCCAACGGCTAGATTTTACACTAAACATATTTACACATTTACATTTGTTGCTCTGTAAACACACCACATTTCACTGGCCATGACATCAAACACATTTACCAACAAAAAGCATATGTCTAATTACAAAATCATAGAGGAGAAGGAAGGCAAGTGGCAGCTGATGGGCAATAAGCGTGCATGCCTGTGTATGTGTATGTGTGAACCAGCTGTGCCACCAGGAAACCAGCAGGGACAAGAATGAATGCAGACAATGCTGAGCCCACTTCACTTGTCCTCTGCTCCCCAGGCCTGTCCTTGTCTGGTTCAGTTCTAAAGGAGGGTGTGGAACCCCCTGGCATTCCAATTAGACGCATAGTTACCACCACCCCCCATCCTCAGGAGCCCTGAGGGACCAGGGTGGTTCCTGGACAGATTTCTGATTTGGATTGAATTTGATACTGATATGACCTTTAAATTGCCCCCCAAATGACTTTTGTCAGTCAGTAATAAAAATAGGTGTGAGCAGAATGTGTAGCCAGCACAGAATTTTAAAATTATAACTAGCGTCCTCAATTCCTGGCTTTGGGTAGTAAGATCAGATCCCTACCCATCTACAGCAGTTGTAATAACACTGTTAGTGGCTTCAAGCTTGGTCCTCGGTCAATCAAGGAAATCAGAGCCACTGGGGCCAAAGAGAGGGAAAAAAAAAAACAGGCATAGCCTCTCCCTCAACCACTGGCCTCAGACAGCCTTTAATAAATGACACAGGCTGCTATTCCATCAAAATAATCACCTTCCATCAGAATAACCAGCTCCCCCAGATCTCTCAGAGGACAAGCTACAGGAAGAAATGGGGGGGTTTATAAAGAAGAAAAAACTATGATGGGAAGAGAAGCCTTTTCCTGAGATGAGGGCTTAGTACACTCACTGTGAAAATTCTGATAACAAATATATCCAGAATTCCAGTTCTGTCACCAGAAAGTTTGGGCAGGAAAGTTCCACGGAGTAGGGGCCAGAAAAGTAGAGATAGTAAACAACATACAAATGCTTCAGTGAGTAAAAAAATGAGAAAAGACTGCAATTTTCCCCTCTATTTCCATAGTTTCTCTTTTTCTTTTTTTAAGAGGAAGGGAAGTGGCCCTTAAATAAATGCATGGGACGTGGTGGAGAGCAAACACCCTGTTGAGCAGAAGCGCTGGCTTCTTATTTTAAAGAAATAAAATAATTACCCAGTAGAGAAAAAAGAAATCGACCAAGGAAAGATCTAAGGTCGTGACACCATGTGCGGTACAAGGAGCAATTCAATCCATAAGGGCTTCATTACCCCCGCAATAGATAACATTTGGCTAAATCTAGCTGCAGATTAAGTCTCCGCAACACAACGGGCCCCTGAATGGAGAGGCTCCTTTTTGTGTGGTCCTTGTCCAGGAGCTGCCTGAACCATTAGCCCCAATACATCCCTCTCCCTATTAACTGCAATTCCCTTTCGACTGAGCTTCGGTCATTTGTCTGGAGGCTCTACGGGGGCGTTTGATGAGCAGAGAAACAAGGAGAAGGGGAGAAAAGCGTCGGGTTAATGAGTTGTAGCAAATCCACACTTTGTAGTTGGGAGGAGGAGCGCTGGTGACCAATGTTTGTCCAACTGGTTTATTTTTCGAGACCCAGCCTATTGAGGAAGGCTTGTTCAAGCAGGCTTCGTTCCTACAAACACACAAACATCCTTCTGTTTCCCTACAAAGAAAAGGGGACCAGTGCTGGATTTGCATGCGAATGAGGAGCCCCAGGAGGAGACGTCCTTGCGCATCAAAGGCCACGGTAGCCCGGGCCGCGGAGGCCTTTGTTCCAGCACCTGCTCGCCTGCGCGGCCTGAAGGCGCGCCCCGCACTCCTGGCTCGCCTGTCCACGACCTGCGATCCCCACGTCACACCTCCCCTGTCCCGTGGCCCTGGCCCACCAGCCTACACCTTCCACAGCTCACGTCTCACCCGCCCCGCGCGCGGCCCTGCCTTCCCCGTCTCATCCGCCCCTGAGCAGGCCTGCGGGGTCAGCAAGGCCAACAGTGGAACCCCAAACCCGGAGGGTGGGGAACCGAACGGCAGGACACGAGCCCAAACTGAGGCGGGTATCGTTCGGATGTTCTTATGGTTCAGGGTCTCACTCTGCACTCCATCCGTTTTACACAGAGGCGCGTGGTTTCCAGTGGGAGCGAGTGAAGCGGCACCCCCACCCCGGGACTCAGCGAGGCCAGCGCTGGGTAGCCCAGTGTCTTCCTGCAGTTCTCTTCAATGCACTGACACCCCGGGAAGTAGGAGTCTGTCCCTACACTCTTTTATATTTAGGAGAATCTGAACGAGAGATTACTGGGATTCCCTTTTCAGGACATCTACCCATCGTGCAAAAATCTTTAAAAATTTTAAATACACATTGTTTTTGTTCTTGGCTCTCTCTTCCTAATTACTTTCAGACCCATATTTCAGTCTGTGCGTCGTTACAGAAGGCGCGACAGCAGGGTCGGTGCCCTTTGGGTTCCGCCTGCTACTGCCTCTCCACCCGGGGCGGTGCGTGGAATCAGGACCTCCTCAGGTTCAACGTCTCCTCTTAGGCCAGGCTAGGGTAAAAGTAACGTTTGTATACAAGAGTTTAGTCTTAACAGGATTTCAATAGGTATCTATATGTTTAGTGGTAAGTTTGAGGGTTGAGTGTGTGTAACCTCTCCCAAGCATTTCATAGGAAAAAACAGAACTTCATTTTGAGCCTATGAGAAAGTTTTTCCCTCCCTAAAAAGGGACAAGGCATCAAGAGTAAATATCACTGCAAAATATTGACGTATAAAGTGAACTTCTTTAACTTGGTAAATTAAATCTGCAGATCTCCAGATATATACCTATCTGAAGAAATGGAAATCTCCATTGATTTTAAGCATTTAAATTATATTTTAAAGAAACTGAAATATCCACTGATATCAGGCATTTAAGTTATATGTGATTATATATATATGATGTATACATATATATGTGTCTTGATTTTTTACAGCCCCAATAATATCTACAGTCATCAAACTAGTGTCTCATACTTTTTCAAAGAAGAAATTGTGGGCAATATGCAGTTAATGAAAAGATAAATTTGAAAAGTGGTATCTAAGTCATCAAAATTGTATAAATACAATTAACACCTCATATACTTTCATTTTTTTCTTTAAAGCATATACTTATCTTAAAGTTGAAGGTTTCTCTTAAATATCCTAAGTTACTCATTTAAGCTGGAATTTCAATGTTTCCCATTTAAAATAAAAAGCCCTCTTGATGCAATTACTGGAATCCCCTCTAAGTCAAAAATAGTAGCTTTAAGTACTAGAACTTTCAAATACTTATGAATTATTTTATACAGTGTATGCAAATATTTTCTTAAAAACTTTAAAGCGATTTAACTCATGATCATTTCTATTAATTTTTTTCTATTAAAGTTTAAAGGTGGAAACTGTCTTTGCTTGTTTTGCTTACATTACAATATAAAATTATGTCGTAGAGTTTTTGCAAATAGAATACTGTGATAAACAATGAATGGAAATTAAAGTGGGGAGCTCAAAAATAAAACTAAAAGTGTCTATAAAATTACCTTAGCGTGACCGTGGCTTTAAAAATGTAACAGAATCAGATTTGAAAAATGTATACCAAAGTAAATCATTTTATTTGGAGACATTTAAAAATAATTACTGACCTCCTACAATGGTTTTGACGTTGGAAGTCAAAATTTAAAATGAAAAATCATGTCATGATGTTTCTGTTAAATTCTCTTTGAAAAGAATATTTAAGTGTACTCTCTATTGGGTTCCTACTTATCCCACATAGAAACCTTTTTTTAACAGAAAACAAATTAAGGGGACAACTGAAGCCAATTATTGTACTGACTTTTCTTTGAAAATTAAGCATTTTATTTCTGAAAAAGTGTAAAAATCTTACATTAGAATAGTACAATAATAATTGCCAGTAAAATTTACAATTCTCCTTGTAAAGAATACGCAGTAAGTACAAAATAAAAATTCCGCACGTCTATTATGATACAAAACACAGGTTAAAATAAGAAATGATAATTTTGACTTCTTTCTTGTGTAAACATGTTAATCATTTTTTCCTTTTCATGAAAAAGTACACCAGACAAGTGTCCTCAAATAAAAAAGTATTGCTTCGCTGGCATTCTTCGAGACTTTTGCTATTTCTGTATTATTCTTATTTTGAACACTATTTTTTAACGCCTGCACCTGACCTGAGAACCTCTACACCTCAAAAAAGGCTTAGGTGTTTGTTGTTTGTAATTTGCCAAAGTCAGAGAAGTCCCTAAGTGCCTCGACAGGGCGGACCCCCCCCCCGCACCCGAGTTGGGGGCTGCAGCATAGGACGACTTTGCATAAATAGAGGGACCCGCAGAGCCGAAAGGCGCTCCCGAGCTGTTGCCCAACAGTTTCGTCCGAGAATCCGAAGCGGCGAAAATGGGCGCCCGAGGTCAGGAGGGGCCGCGCCCAGACAGCAAACCCAAACCACCAAGATGCAAAAGGAGCCGAGATTCCTACCTTCTCTTTCTCAAGCGCGCTAACATTGCGTTATTAACAATTTGAAATCCTAGCAGTAAAGTTCTCTACACTGGACAGGGCAGTCCCTTGGTGCAAAGTCCCCAGGGCGGCTGACGAGGAGACGGAGGAGGCGGCGGCCGCCGCGGCGGCCACGAGGGAGCGAGTGAGCGCGGCCGCCGGGCCCACGGCCGCCTGCGCCGCGCAGCCTCCGCCGCCCGATCCGGGCGCGAGAGGCGCCGCCACCGGCGAGGGCGAGGGCGAGGCCTGCGCGGCGGCGGCGGCCTGTGCGGCGGCAGCGGCGGCGGCGGCCGGGCCCAGGCTGCCTCCGATGATGCTCTCGATGGAGAAGGGCGAGCGCGCCAGCGCCGAGGCGCCCGGGCCGCCCGCTTTGGCGGCCGAGGCCTGCAGGGGGCCGGGCAGGGCGGCGCCGAGCGGGTGCGGCCGGTAGCCGAAGGTGGTCCGGGCCAGCTCGGCGGCCGCGCCGTGCGGCGGCGGGGGCGGCGGGGGCGAGTGCGGGTGGAAGGCGGCGGCTGCGGCGGCGGCGGCGGCGGCGAACAGGGCCGAGGGCGGCGCGTAGGGCGGCAGCTGCAGGCCGTAGCCGCAGCCGTAGGGGCCGTAGCCGTAAGCGTGCGGGGGCGGCGGCGGCGCGGGCGGGAAGAGCGCGGCGGTCGCGGTCGGGTCCCCAGCTCCCCCAGCGGCGCCCGCCCCGCGCAGCAGCAGCGACTCGGCGGCCGCGTTGGGCGGGAGCAGCGGTTGCCGCTTGAAGCGCTTCCTCCGGCGCAGGAAGCTGCCGTTGTCGAACATGTCGGCGGACTCGGGGTCCAGCGTCCAGTAGTTGCCCTTTCCCGGGTTGCCCGGCTCGCGGGGGATCTTGACGAAGCAGTCGTTGAGCGAGAGGTTGTGGCGGATGCTGTTCTGCCAGGCGGGGAACTTCTCCCGGTAGTAGGGGAAGCGGTCGCTGATGAACTCGCAGATCTCACTCAGCGTCAGGCGCTTCTTGGGGCTCTGCAGGATGGCCATGGTGATGAGCGCGATGTACGAGTAGGGCGGCTTCACCAGCGGGTTCTTGGCTCCTCCGCCCGCGCTCCCGCCACTGCCGCCGCCTCCTGCTCCCGCGCCCGCGCTGCCGCCCCCTCCTGCTCCGGCCCCCGCCGCGGGAGCTGGACCTGGGGGGACCGGGGAGCCCCCTGCTCGCGGCGCCAGCAGGATGTCATCGTCGTCGTCGTCCTCCTCCAGATCCTCCAGCTCGTCCTCCCCGGCGTACGAGCGCCGCCGCCGCCGCCGCCGCTGCTGCTGCGCGGGGCCAGCCCTCCGGGGCCCGCCACCGCCGCCCTCGTCGTCGTCCTCCTCTTCCTCGTCCTCTTCGTCCTCGCCCTCCCCCACCACGTCGATGTCTGTCTCCTCCGCGAGGCCGGAGGCATCGGACATCTCCGTGCTCAGGGTCATAGCTGTGGCACCGCGGCGGCGGGGCGGCGCATGGGGGCGCTGGGCTCCGGGCTCCCTCCGCTCCCCAGCCCGGGTCCCGGGCAGCGGGCCGGGCCCGGGGGCGCCACGCTGGGGGCGCAGCCGCTACCTGAGCGTCGCGGGGCTGCCGAGCCGCGGCGGAGTCTCGCGCTGCGACTTTGTAACTCCGGCGGCGCCGCCGAAGCCCTGAGGTTTCTGCGCTCCGGGGGCTCCGCTCGCACCGGGCCCGGGAGGAGGACTTGACCTTCCCCTCTCTGAGCGTCTTTCGCCCGATCAGCTGAGGATGGGCTGGCGGGGCCCGCGCAGCGAGTCAGCGAGTCGGGCGCCCAGGAGGGTGCGGGACGCGCGAGGTTCTGGGAACAGAGCTCGGCGAGGCCAGGGCTGAGTCCAGGAGAGGGCGGACCTTTCCTCGGTTTATAGCAGAAGGGGGCCTGTCACATGGTGTGCACGTCAGAGTGCCGCCGAGGGAAGGGAAAGAAAGCCTAGGAAATCAGCCCTGCTCGGTGGAGAAAATTCCCCTGCAGGCGGGGGCAGCAGCTGAGGAGACAGCGACCTCGCTATTTCTTGCTGAAGGGGATGATACCTGACTAACGCACTGGCCAGATGTTGTTTAGATCTAGAGCCGAGGCACGAATCAGAGTTCCCAGCCGCTTCCCCCTCGGCTAACCCTCCACCCTAACCTCGGAGCGCTCCTGGGACGCTGCAGTTCGACCTGCCACAGCCTCGAGGAGTCGTCCAGGCGGGGGACAACCACTCCATCCTCTGAGGTGGTCCCTGGAGAAGGCTCTGGGGGCTGTTGGGGTGTCCCAGCTCCTCCAGATTTTGAGAGAGGTTCCCATTGAATCTAAAGATAAACCTCCCAGTTTCAGCACGATAATAATTGTTTATTGACCCCTTAGCCCCTTCTCTTCGGTTTTTCTCCAAGGACGTTTGTTTTCTGCCATCTGTTAATAAAAATGCTGTGGAGGCTGGCATTTCAGTCACTTCTCTGCATTTGAATGCCCTAGAGACTTGACGGCTAAACTAAGCCACTCTCTTGAGAGAAATTTCATGGGACCTGACAAATTTCATGGCAATAAAGAACGTAATAATTGAATTCAAAGAAGAAATAGGGAATGTTTGTGAAACCCAAATACACGCACAAAAAATTCACAATGTGAATGTCTCAAGAAGGCTCATTCATAATGGGGTCAGAGACTATATAGTTCTCAGTAAGAGGAACATTCTAATCATTGCACAGTAATCTCAAAAGACTTAAATTACTGGAACGTATACGCATATTTCTATACAGGCAGGCTGAATAATAAAACTACATTGAGAGATAAACTTTAAGATCAATTTTTTAAAATGTGTTTTTGAAAAGCTATTAAATATTTCCATAATGTTAGGTCAAAAAGTGAAAGCTTTAGCATGAGATTCAAGTTCTATTTAATTAATTTTTCTTTTTCAGGTGACAGGGTAATGGAAATAATTAAAACATATAATGCTGTTTTAAAGATCACTAAAATTGATTATGGCTAGTGGAAAATCCTAGTAGTTTGTAGAATTCACATTCTCTTAGCTATGCCTTCTGGATTGTTGTGTTTCCTAAAATGTTTGTATTTCAAAGCTTGTCCTAAAAGTTTAACTTTCTGATTAAAATGACCTCTTGACAAGAACTGAGAATTAAAACTCAATGGCTTTCTGAAGGAACAGTCAACAGCTGTCTTTGTGTATATCATTTTATCAACCAAGTACTTTTCATATTTTGAAATGTCGTTACTACCGTTATCAATCACAGTGCCTCAAAAAATAAACTGTCCGCCCATCTAAGACGTTCTTTAAAATCGGTTTTTTGTTGCTAAAGATTGCTACCACCAGTTACACTTACAAATGACCCATGAAGTCTATCGTAGATCTCTAAGTGAGCTTTGAGAACACCTCAAAGTTCCAAATAAATTATTTTTCATTGACTCTCGTTTGATATATGGCTGAACAATTTAATTATTGTAATGGGATCAGCATTAACCTGAGCCAACATTAATCAGCGCTATTAATCAGGCATCACATTGCTTTGTTGATGTAGCCAGGACTCCTTACCAAGGAGTTCACTTTTACATCGGGAAGTTTAAGTTCTACAAGTACTCGGTCGATATCTAAATAAACACCGTGACTTTCGCAGCACTTGGGGGTTGGTGTGTGGCAAAGTATTTGAAGATGAAACAGAGAGGAAGAATTTGTTCGCAGACCATCAATTACTTTAGATGATCAGTTACAGCCATCGTTCGGTCAGGGTTTCTTTCTGCCCTCCGTTTTGTCTGAGAAGGGTGCGGGAGATAGACTTTGTGTTCCGTTGGTAATTTTGTCCGCAGGATCCTCCCCAAAGGTTTCAAGGACTCTTCTCTGGAAACGCTTCAGAAATGCAGCAAGTCATCTTCTGGCCACTCAGGGGAAAGTGTTAAGACTTGGTAAAGGTCAGCGTGGAAGATGAACCCACTCTGCGGAAACCGCGGCAGAGACGGAGAATGTTGACAAAGATTTGGGCAAGCTTTACCAAAACTCCCTATTTGGACATTCCACTTACTTTGTTTGCTTAATTAAGCTCCACATTTGTTTTGAGACTTTTAGCTCCTCGCTCGTGAAATTCCCCCACCGCGGAAACGCCGGCATTTTGCATCTTGCGCCTCCGGATTTGTCCTCCTCGTCCTCCACCCCCCAACCGCCCCCACCCCGGGATTCCCACCCTAACGTGCTCCCAGCTTTTGGCCGCGGTTGGGAAATGTCTACGCGCTCTCCAACCAAGCTGTACAAGGGACAGAAACTTTTCCCAGAGGCGGGCCTGGGCAGCAACGCCGCAAGCGCCTTCCCGCGCGCCCCTCTCGCGTGGACGCAGAAGGTGGCGGGCGCAGGTCCGGGCTGCGCGCGCGTGGGGGAGAGCTGCCCCCTGGCGGCGGCGCGGGGACCCAGCCCCGCGCTGATGCGGTGCCGGGGAACCCGGGCCGGGCGGGAGCCTGGAACTCGCGCAGCAGCCGGGTCCCGGGCGTCTCTCCCAGTGGCCTGGACTGGATGGGCGTGGGAGAATGTCCGGCGACTGCAGGTGTCAGCATTTTTCTGCGAGTAATTTGGGCGCTCCAGGATCTGGCTGGCCCCAGCGCGGAGGTCACTGAGATTTTGCTCGTCCGGAGCCGACGAGGCAGCGCGACCCTCAGGAGGCTCTGCTTCAGCCCTTTGTCCATGGGTCCCAGACCCTGAGCGGCTCGGGCACATGGGGTCTCCTTTCGTGAACGAAGGCTAGTAGAGACGTAGGGGCCGAGAGCTCACGGGGCAGGAATCTGGACTATTTCTTGAGCATCCTGAGAGTTTAACCATGAACGTGAACATGAACTTGTTTTCAACCCTGGACGACGCCTGGCCCTGTTCCTCCGTGGAAGAGTCATTCTGAAAGCCTGGATTTAAATACAGAATTGTGCTTGTCACTCCGAGGTCTATAGAGAGAAAATAAAACGTGAGTCCCTGGTCTGAGGTTGCTCCCTGTCTCCTGGGTAGCCAGGTAAATTAGTAATTATCAGGCCCAATGACAAGGGCTCCCTGAACTCCCCGACCAAGATAAGAGATGCCTGGAGTCGCTGCTGTAGGCTCCGTTCCTTCATCCTGCACTGTCCTTCCTTGTGGCTGCACGAATCTTCACTCCTGGTTTTAAACTCAAGCATGTGGAGGCCAAAAACTGGTCTCTGTTGGGGTTTGGGGGGGGACGAGGGGTAAATACACATAAGAGAATTTACCATTTTATGGAATTTAAATGTACCGTTCAAAAGCATTAAGAACATTCATATTGGGCAACCATCGCCAGTTTCCATTTCGAGAACTTTTCCATCATCTCAAACTGAAATTCTGTACCCATTCACTAAAAAATAACTCCCCACTTCCCACCAGCCCCTCGCAACGCCTGTTGTATTTTCAGTCTCCATGAATATTTGCTGTAGGTGCGTCATTTAAGAGGATCGTATGCTATTTGTCCTTGGTGCCTGGCTTACTTATCTCAGCATAATGTCTTGACAATTCATGTATGTGGTAGCGTGTATCAGAGGGTCATTCCTTTTAAAGGGTGAATAACATTTCCCCTTGTGTGTATGTATGTTTCTCCATCCATTGATGCCTTTTAAAACATTGGGTGATTTGCTCCTTTTCAGTTCATTTTTTATTCTCCACTCACTTAGCTCTTTGTAACACTCCACATGCTTATCATACACACTCAAGGGGGGATTTCACATGTTCATTTTCCTACATCTTTTCACCCCAGAAATCCTCAAGGGAACCCCATTGTCCTAACAGACCACACTAGTGAAGTGATAGGGGTAGATTCTCCTGGGCATAATACAAATAGGGGGACATCGCCTTCCTGCCTTTGAGACCCCAATTTGTTCACAATTTGGAGGCTTTCACATTCAGTCTCTGCACATCACCTTCAGTAAAAGCATGATTTGTGAGTCCTCCGGAATTAGCTCTGGACAAAGGTATGATAATCCTGACCCCACCCCTTGTTTTTACACCTTTATTTTCCCTTCTTGCTTGTGCTAAACGTTGGGGGCCCAAGATGACCTTAACATTTTTTCTCCTGCTGTCTAGGTCCCTCCCCTTCAGCATTCTACCTGCTGTGAGGGTGGATTCCCAAGGCCAACTAAGCTAATTTTAACAACTGAAGTACCTCCTCGTGATGACTGAGGAAACAGCTGAGAGTTGCCACCCACTCTCATAGAGGCAACAATGACAGAGCAGAGCCTTCCAGCCTCCTGGCCACGCTCCTTTCACCCTCAACCTGCTTCTTCAGGGCCAGTTCTTACATAGTCTGGAATTAAGTTCAAGGCAAAGTGCTTCTGACTGACTGTGGCTCAGACCTTTCACAAAAAGGAGGTGTATTCCAAACTGGGAATCCTGTCGATACTATGCCTTAATCCAAACCCCAGTGTTGGGTCTTTACATAGTGAGGCGGGGAGGGGAGATTCCTTTCTGAGGAAGATATTTTAGTGGCTTCCAGGTCACACTAGGCAGCCTGTGCTTGCATAAGAACTCCAAATAAGCATTTCATGGCCTAAGCAGGATTCAGAAATCCTCAAGAATTCAGAATGTCAGCAAAGGTCTAAATCGGTGTTTTATAACAGCAAAATTATTTACACTGACTCAGGAATTTTCATTACTGCCATTAACCTTGACTACTCCTACCCCAACACACACCCACACAGTTACTTATTTAGCACTTCATCTCAGCGGTTTGCAGTGGCACATATTTAAATTTTACATCCCAAAGTCAGAAGTTCAAGAGGGTTTTTTTGAAAATCATGAATTTATTTGAAAAAAACACACAGTTCTAGTTCAGAGAGAGGACTCCTTTTTGGGTGGGAGCCTACCTTTTTTTTTCTTTTTCTTTTTTCTTTTCTTTTTTTTTTTTTTTTTGAGACAGAGTTTTACTTTGTCACCCATAGTAGAGTGCCGAGTGCTGTGACATCACAGCTCACAGCAAGCTCCAATTCTTGGGCTTAGGTGATTCTCCTGCCTCAGCCTCCCAAGAAGCTGGGACTACAGGGACCCACCACAATGCCTGGCTATTTTTTGTTGCAGTTGCCCTGGGCCGGGTTGGAACCCGCCACCCTTGGTGTATGTTGCTGGCACCATAACCACTATGGTAGGGGTGCCGAGCCCCTTTTTGTTTTTGTTTTTTTCTTTTTTACTCACCGCTATATCAAGGATGTGGGAGTTATGTTTAATATAAGAACCCAAGAAGGCATGTTTGCAGCTCTGTAATCTTCTGGTATTTATTTACATTGTTTAATAAGTTAATTTCCTGGAAATAAACTTAGTATTTTTAGTTATAATGTAAGAAGAATTGAAAACTAATAATACTACATCTAGAAAGAGTGTATTTATTTATTTTCCATTTGTGGTTCACCCAGAGGCTGTCTGTGAAATCGCTCTTCTTCGAAAGGATGAGGCTCTGCAAAATGATCCTAGGGATGCAGCTGTCTACAAAACACACTGCAAATGAAAAGCTTGCTTACAAAGCCATAGGCAACACTTGTCAGAAATTGTAATTTCTGTGTGTTTAAAATGTGTGTGGTGACGAATCTTTTCTAGCACAACTGCACATGCACCCACACACAAACTAGTTATTGCCTGATGTCCAGTCTTAAAAGAAATCTGAACCTCTTTGCTACACATTGGCAAAGACTCATTATCTACCCCCGGGGCAGCACTTCACCTGATACCATCATCTGATGCCCAGCTAGGGTTTGTTGGTTGCAGTACAAACCCAGGCCCTTTGCAGAAGGCCTTCTTGATATCTTCCACTAAAGACACAGACATGCGAGCACCTTTGCTAGAAATCTTTGGTTGGGTAGCTTTGCAGAGCAGCAAAAACTGGGAAATGGCCTGAATCCTAAATTTACAGAAGAGGAAATACAAATAATGAATGATCGCTACTAAGCAGAGACATGCAAAATAGGAAAGAGGAAACTGCCAAAGCAGCAAATTACATGAGGGTGGTGGCTATGATGGTACAAACTCAGTCATACATGGCCGGTGGAAGTCTGCAGTGCTGCCAACCTTTTAGCCAGCCATTTGGCAATGGAGAGCTTGGATTCTGCTGCCCATTCCCTTCAGTCCATTCATTCTCGGATTCTATCCTATGGAAATAACCAGAAATATGAACAAATATTTATGTACAAATGTTTGTTGAAGTTTTCTCTTCAGGGAGCAAAAGTTCATTCTCAATGTCTAAGAGTTGAATATATGACCGCATATTTTCTTACAAAAATGTTTTACAATCATTAAAATGAGGTCTGTGAACAATTTTAATAACTTGAAAAAATTAAGATTAATATTAAGTGAAAAGTTCAGATAGAAAATTATATACAATATTTTCTCTATTACTTAAACATCTAAACAGAAGGACTAGAAAGAAATACACCAAAAGGTCAATTGGTTATCTCTGGGTGGTGAAATCATGAGTAGCTTCTATTTTGTTATTTATTTTGTACTTCTCTGTGTTTTCTAAGTTTTTCACAATGAGCAATTTCCACATTACTGAGTTGAGATACTGCTATTCATATAAAAGAAAAAGTACAAATGGAGCTACAAATGTTTACTATTTAAAGCATAATTATTGGAACAGATACACATATCAAGAATTTAAAATGGGGGGGCGGCGCCTGTGGCTCAGTGGTAGGGTGCCATATACGGAGAGTGGTGGGTTCAAACCCAGCCCCAGCCAAACTGCAACAAAAAATAGTTGTGGTGGGCACCTGTGGTCCCAGCTACTCGGGAGGCTGAGGAAGAGAATTGCCTAAGTCCAAGAGCCGGAGGTTGCTGTGAGCTGTGATGCCATAGCACTCTACTGAGGGCAAAAAAAGTGAGACTCTGTCTCTACAAAAAAAAAAAAAAAAAAAGAATTTAAAAGGCTGGGTTCAAGGGTTCACACCTGTAATCCTAGCACTCTGGGAGGCCGAGGGGGGTGGACTGTTTGAGCTCAGGAATTTGAGACCAGCCTGGGCAAGAGCAAGACCCCATCACTGAGAAAAACAGCCAGGCATTGTGATGGGCACTTGTGGTCCCAGTTACTCAGGAGGCTGAGGCAAGACAATCACTTGAGCCCAAGAGTTTGAGATTGTTGTGAGCTGTGATGCCATGGCACTCTACTGAAAGTGACAAAGTGACACTCTGTCCCCCACCCCCCGCTAAAAAAGAATTTAAAGTTAACATGATAAATACATTAAGAAGGGAAGGGAACTTATTAGTAACATTTAGCAAGAAAAAAATAATAAAATAATAATTTTTTAAGAATTCTAATGGAAACATAAGAATGAAGAAAGTAATAGATGAAAGAAAAAACAAATAGATGGATTGGTAGCAAGATGGATACAATTGAAGAATAGATTGAGTTTGAAGATCAGTTTGAGGAACTCTCCCAAAAGCAGTAAAAGGCCAGACTTAGGGGCCTGTAATCCCAGCACTTTGGGAGACCAAGGCTGGAGGTTAAGTTGAGACCAGGAGTTTGAGAACAGCCTGAGCAACATGATGAGACCCCCATCTCTACAGAAAATTATGAAAAATTAGCTGGGTATGGTGGCACATGCCTGTAATCCTAGCTCCTCAAGAGGTGGAAGTGAGTGGAGTACTTGAGCCCAGGAGTTCAAGGTTACAGTTCCTGCTCATAAAATCAGTTTAGTGATTTTTGATCAGCATTGAGAGACAATTAGAAAAAACAGAACAAGATGGGATAGGATGGAAGAGAAAAGTAGAAAATCCCATTGCATGGCACATAATAATGCTAAGAATAGTTTGTGAAACCTTTTCTTATTTTTATATATATTTTTGTGTATATAAGTGTATACCAAGTTTCTATATAAAATGAATCACAAAGGGCGGCACCTGTGCCTCAATAAGTAGGGCACCGGCCCCATATACCGAAGGTGGCGGGTTCAAATCCGGCCCTGGCCAAATTGCAACAAAAACTAGCTGGGCATTGTGTCAGGCACTTGTGGTCCCAGCTACTCAGGAGGCTGAGGTAAGAGAATCGCTAATGGACTTGTGGTCCCAGCTAATCAGGAGTTGGAGGTTGCTGTGAGCTGTGTGACACCATGGCACTCTACCAAGGGTGATAAAGTGAGACTCTCTCTACAAAAAAAAAAGAAAAAAAAATGAATCACAAAATTTTGAAAGCTACTATTTTAGAATTTTTTGCGGGGGAGTTGTTTGTTCTGAGATAAGGTCTTGCTTTGTCATCCCAGCTAGAATACAATGGCATTATCAGAGCTCACAGCAACATCAAACTCCTGGGCTCAAGTGATCCTCCTGCCTCAGTCTCCCAAGTAGCTGGGACCACAGGTGTGTGCCACTACACCTGGATAATTTTTGTATTTTTTGTAGAGACAAGGTCTTGCTTTTGCTCAGGCTGGTCTCGAACTCCTGACCTCAAGCTATCCTCCTACCTCAGCCTTCCAAAGAGCTAGGAGTACAGGCAGGGGCCTCCATGCCCAGCTTGACAGGTACTATTTTAAAAGAATATGCTTTAGTATTCTTTTCTCCTTTCTCTGGGATTTTGCTCATCAATTATCATCTTCTCTTTTACTTCTCATCTCAGCTTTACAAACATGTCTCGACCCCTTGTAGCTAAAAATAAAAGCAAGCAAAAAATTTCCTCTGTCCTGTGCCAATGCAAGCTAGTGGCCACTTCCTCTCATCACATAATTTTTCCAAAGATTGATTTGTCCCCATTGCTTCTGTAACCTCTCTTGCCCACTCCTTGGGCCCTCACAGTGTCATTCCCACTTTAAATCACGACTATGTTAGTCAGTATGCCATGGAAAAACCTGGCCACGTGAACTTGGGAAAAGCCGAGTTATGTGAAGAAAGCAGCACTTTGGAATTTTCAGGTTTGTAATGTGCATTGTGACTTTTTTTGGAAGTGTACAGAAATAAAGTGATACTTTCTGAATTTATTTTACAACATTTTGGAAAATGACATTCACTGAAATAATATAAGATAGCATAAATAATGAGTAAGAATTCTTCTCTATTAAATATTTACCAAGTGTCTACTATGGGTCAGATACTATTCTGTGTAATAGGATATGACAGTAAACAAATAAAGACTCCTGCCTAAGGAGTTTTCTACATTTAGCATGAGAAAAAACATAAGAAGTACATACAATGAATAGACTAATTAACAATTGAGTGTGTCAAAGGCAATAGCTACTGTGGGGAAAAATGCTGGAGAGGTCAAGGGGATCAGGAGTGGGGGGGAGCAGCATGGAAAGGACAAAAGAGTTGAAATCTTCAATACTGAACAAAGATTGGAATATTGATACACCTGGATGTGGTGGGAGGAGCATTCCAGCAAAGGCCCTGAGGCAGAGGCATGCTTGGCAAGAATACCAAGCAAGCCAGGGTATTTTAGTGGCATGGGCAAGGGGGAGGACGGTACAGATCACAGAAAGTGAGGTGATGCCAGAGGGGACTGGCGCAGGGAGGCCATCATGAAAGTCCTTATATCAGCTTGGCACCTGTAGCTTAAGTAGTTTAGATGCTGGCCACCTACACTAGAGCTGGAGGGTTTGAATTCAGCCCGGGCCTGCCAAACAACAATGGCAACTACAACCAAAAAATAGTCGGGGTTGTGGTGGGCACTTGTAGTCCCAGCTTCTTGGGAGGCTGAGGGAGGAGAATCACTTAAGCCCAGGAATTGGAGGTTGCTGTGAGCTGTGATGCCACAGCACTCTATCCAGGGTGAGAGCTTGAGGCTCTGTCTCAAAAAAAAAAAAAGAAAGAAAAGAAAGTCCTTATAGGCTTTCTGAGGACTTGGGCTTTTACTGTAAGTGAAATAAGGAGTCACTACAGGGTTTTAAGCAGAGGAGTGGCCTGATCAAACTTCAAAACCCAGTGCTTCCTAGCAGACCTCCCAGCAAATTATGATTTCTGACCTAAGGATTTGCTCTACCTTAAGCTCTTTGGCTGATTGGCTTATTCGCAGCAGACACTCATTACAAGTGGTTGTAGTTCAGCCCTGACCAATCTTGTCTTCACTCAAAGGGCTTCATCCCCGCTAATTTCATTTTATATGCAAAGTAAACATGTATTATTATCAAATTTTAGGGAAACAAATAGTTGTAACAATAAATACTATCATGTCTCATTTGTTGCCATTATTGTTACCACTTGAGATGAATCTTATAATGCCAAATTAACTTTACACAAAGGTGGGGCTCCCACCAAACCCAGAAAGGTATTGCTAACACTCTTAGTACCCCAAGGCACATCAGCAAATTTTCTGCAATACCAACCACTGAATAAAGATTGCACAAAAGAGACTCCTTCTGCCTTCTCTAAACCTAAACATTTCTTTGAGGAGTGTTTAACTAAAGAGATCCGATTACCTTACAGTCCACTGAACTCATCACCAATTGCCTTGGCAGCATTACTCACCCTTGCTGCTGTGATTTTTCTACTGGTCAGCCTTTTCCTCTCTGCTCATCTGGGGTACACGCAAGGCCTACCACAGGCCTATTGATTAGACTCTCTGACGTTGGGTCCCAGAAATTTTTTTGCTTTGTTTTCTTCTGAAAGTGCTCCAGGGAATTCTAGTGATCACTTAGTTCTGACTACTCGAGATCTGTGTGCTAAACTTCAAGTTCCTTAAGCTTAATGTGGAAAGGCCCTCACCTCTGCCCACCTCTATCATTGCACCCCCTACCACCTCCCAGTTCCTGACTTAACCTTTACAATTTTGAATTGGCAACAGCTCACATGGCTGGATATGCCACGTCTCTCCACCAGGCCCTTGTCTAGAAACCCTTCTACACGCCTTGACTACCAAACAGCATATTTTCCCTCCAAAATTCAGCTCTACTGTCTACTTCCATAAAGCCTGTCCTGACGACCTCATCTCCACCCCTCTGTATTCTGACTGTGACTTGTTCACGTGCTGTCAGCGCACAGTGTGCAAATTCCCTGGCTCTCCCCTGCTAGAGTGTGATCTACCTGAAGGCAGGCTCTGTGTCCTCTTCACCTTAGTGGTCAACAACTGACCTAGAGCTGAACTGGATTAGAGTAGACTGGCTTTATAGAAGCAACAGAATCCCTTATCAAACAGTTCAAGTCTCCTTTGTACAAGCACCTTGATATTACCGTATTCAGCCAGGCTGCTGTGTGTTTTATTACTCAGCCTGGCCCTGAAGGACCAGGGAGATTTTCTCTCAGTATTTAACACAGTACATACTAATTATTTTCCTTAAGAAAGCAGGTCCTGGCTCGGCACCTGTGGCTCAAGTGGCTAAGGCGCCAGCCATATATCCCTAAGGTGGTGGGTTCAAATCCAGCCCGGACCCGCCAAAACAACAATGACAGCTGCAACCAAAAAATAGCTGGGCATTGTGGTGGGCACCTGTGGTCCCAGCTACTTGGGAGTCTGAGGCAGGAGACTCACTTGAGCCCAGGAGTTGGAGGTTGCTGTGAGCTGTGATGCCATGGCATTCTACCCAGGGGGATAGCTTGAGGCTCTGTCTCAAAATAAATAAATAAAAAAGAAAGCAGGCCCTAAGGCCATGTGACAATGGAGGTAGAGATCCGGAAGGATGCTGCTATAAGCCAAGGCACTCCAAGGATAGCTGACCACCATCAGAAGCTAGGAAGAGGCAGGAAGAATTCTCCACACACGTCAGAGAGACCATGGCCTTACTGATACCTTGATTTGGATTTCATGCCTTTATAACTATGAGAAAATTAATTCCCACTGTTTTTTAAGAAAGAAAGCAGGTCCCTATAAATAGGAAAACAAATTTTACCTGTTAACAAACTTGAAGGGCACTAGAGTCCAAAAAAAAAGGATTCCAAACTGAGACCCTCCCTGACCTCCTGTGTTTGCAGACACTTGCCTTCCCTCATGCCCCTGCTTGTCTCTTTCTTTCTTTTCTTTCTTTCCTTCATCTTTCTGTCTTTTTCCCTTTGAGATAGAGTCTCACTCTGTCGCCCTGAGTAGAGTGCTGTGGCATCATGATAGCTCATGGCAACCTCAAACTCTTGGGTTCAAGTGATCCTCTTGCCTCAGTCTCCTGAGTAGCTGGGGCTACAGGTACCAGCCACCACGCTCAGTCAGTTTTTCTACTTTTAGTAGAGATGGAGTCTCACTCTTCCTCTGGCTGGTCTCAAACTCCAGAGCTCAAGCAATCCACCTGCCTTGTTATCCAAGAGTGCTAGGATCCCAGGCATGAGCCCCCACACCCAGCCTGCATGCTTTCACTTCCCATCCAAGCTAACACAGGACCACATTTGCTTTAGATTGCTGCCTTCCCTCCTTCAGCTTTTATCCTGACGCCCATAACCAACTGTCCCAATTTAGTGCCATCAGTCAATAAAAGCATCACAGATTATATAAGAACTCAGCCACCTACTAAACATACAAGAGACTGAAGGTTTGTCATCCCTGCCCCAAATCTACATATTGAAATCCTAGCCTGGAGTGTGATGGTGTTAGGAGCTGGAGGCCTTTGGGAAGGATTTAGGCCATGCTGGTGGAGCCTCATAAATGGATTAGTGTCCTTGTATAAGGGACCTCAGAGAGCCACTATGCGAGGATGGATACAAAAAGAAGTTTGCAGCCCAGAAGTGAGCCCCGATCCTGACCCTGCTGGCCCTCCAATCTCAGACTTCCAGAACCGTGACAACTAAATTTCTGTAGTTGACAAGCCACCCTGTCTGTGGCACTTTGTTGCAGCAAGCTGAACTAAGGGAAGGACCCTGACTCTGTGTTTACTGAGCCCTGCAGGTGATTCTGCTGCACGGACCTGGAAGAAAGTAGTGAGGAAACTAACATCTAGATCTCCCATTGGTGATGTTGAGTCATCTCTTTATTTTTATTTTAAACACATCCTCCCTCTACCACCTCTCAAAAGGAAGTCTCTAACAACAGCTCAGCAGCAACGTCAGAAGGACCTGAGGTACAGCCACCGTCTCAGTGTGAGACAGAACATTCAGGGCCCCCTTCTCAGTGTGTGCACTTCAGGCCCTGACTTTTTGTTCAGCCTTACGTTTCGTGGCCCTCACATAATGGCCACAGGTAATCTCCAAGTTTTGACAGCCATGAGCATTTAGAGGCTGCTCAGAGATGGCACTGCCAGACTGACATGATTACAATATGTTTTAGGAGGCTCTTTTTGGCTCCTGTTTGCCCGTCTTTTGTTCTCCACTTCCTCACCAGATGGGGTCACATACTCTCCAATTTTTATGCGAGCCACAACACATTAGTCTGTGCAGCTGGGGAGCTGGATGGAGGTCTTTCTGGACAGAACCCAGCAGTATTTTACCAGAAGCCAGAGATTTCCTCTCAGCCTGAAGGCCAACTAAATAGGAAGCAGCTCATTTTTTTTGCCAAGAACCCTTTATCATGGGTTAGCAAGCTGCCCAGACAGTGTGAGGCTTTGGGGCCTATTGGGAGTGGAGACCACACAGGAAATGTGGAGTGCGGGCTTCAGGATAAGGAGTTTGGTGGCTGCTTTTCTCAACAAGGAAGAAAACCTTTTTTAATTGAACACATACTACTTCTCAGGATTTTATATATATAATTTTGTCTAATCCTCACAACACCACTGTGGAGTTACTGTTATTATTTCTACTTGTACAAAGACAAACATATAGGAAACAAATTGAACAGCTTGCCTGAAACCACACAGCTAATAAACTGAGACTGGCGCTCTGTCACCCTGCCTTGCCCTTCCAGGGTGCCTCTGCCAAACACGCTGCACAGAAATACCAGGCTTGGCTTGCTTCTGCTACTACACTGCGTTTCCTGGTGCAAATGTTGAAAGCGAAAGCAGTTTTTTAAAAAAGAAACTAGTATGGGCTCAGCGCCTATAGCTCAACCAGCTAAGGTGCCAGCCACATACACCTAAGGTGGCGGGTTCGAATCCCCAGCCCGGACCCGCTAAACAACAATGATGGCTGCAACCAAAAAAAATAGCCGGGCGTTGTGGCGGGCGCCTGTGGTCCCAGCTACTTGGGAGGCTGAGGCAGGAGACTTGCTTGAGCCCAGGAGTTGGAGGTTGCTGTGAGCTGTGATGCCACGGCACTCTACCCAGGGGGACAGCTTGA
>CAUYTI010097029.1:0-10829 GCA_963575145.1 Galago senegalensis
ATTTCTGGAAATAAAGTTTCTTGTAATATTCATTAAGGACTTTTTGAGTTTCTGAGATGTCTGTTATTATTTCATCTTTACCATTTCTGATTGATGAGATTAGAGATTTTAGTCTTTTTTTCTTGGTTAGGCTGGCCAAAGATTTATCTACTTTATTAACCTTTTCAAAATACCAACTGTTTGATTTATTGAGCTGTTCTATAATCCTTTTATTTTCAATTTCATTTAATTCTGCTCGAATTTTGGTTATTTCTTTTCTTCTGCTGGGTCTCAGATTGAAATGTTCTTCCTTTTCCAGTTGCTTAAGGTGTCCCATTAAGTTGTTAACTTCCTCTCTTTTCGTTCTCTTGAGGAAGACCTGTAATGCTATAAATTTCCCTCTTAGGGCTGCCTTTGCAGTATCCCAGAGGTTCTGATAACTTGTATCTTCATTATCATTATGTTCTAAAACTTTGGTAATATCCTTCTTGATCTCGTCTTTGACCCATCTATCATTCCGCATAAGGTTATTTAGCTTCCATGTTTTTGTATGAGACTGCAAATTCCTGTTGTTACTGAGTTCAACTTTTATTCCATGATGGTCTGAGAAGATGTATGGAATAATTTCTATTCTTTTAAATTTACTAAGGTTAGACTTATGACCTAAGATGTGATCAATTTTAGAGTATGTTCCATGGACTGATGAGAAAAATGTGTATTAAGTTTTGTTAGGATGAAAAGTTCTGTAGATATCTGTCAGATATAAAAGTTGAATAGTTAAATTTAAATCTAAAATTTCTTTGCTAAGCTTCTTACTGGAGGATCTGTCCAACACTGCCAAAGGAGTGTTGAAATCCCCCACTATGATGGAGCTGGAAGAGATCAAGTTGCTCATGCCAGTTAGAGTCTCTTTTATAAATTGAGATGCATTCTGGTTGGGTACATAGATATTGATAATTAAGATCTCATCATATTGAGTATTGCCCTTAACAAATATAAAGTAGACATCTTTATCTTTGGTTGCTTTTGTTGGTTTAAAACTTATTGTATCTGTGAATGAATTTGCAACATCTGCTTTTTTCTGCTTTCTATTCACCTGGGTTATAGATGACCATCCCTTCACCCTGAGTCTATATTTGTCTTTTGAGATAAGATGAGATTCTTGTATACAACAGATGTCTGGTCTAAGATTCTGTATCTAATCAGCCAATCTGTGACTCTTTAGAGGACAATTTAAGCCATTCACATTGATTGAAATTATTGATAAGCCTGGTAAAATTTTGGGCATCAAGTTGCTCAAAAGTCCAGTAGACATTTTTAATCCTTTCATCACTGTGGAAGTTGGAATGTGATCAAAAGTTTCTGAGTTAGTTTGCTTTTGTGTTGTAGGATTACAGTGGTCATTATGGAGGATAGGTTTCAGAATTTCCTGGAGAGCTGGTTTAGTTATGGCAAATTTCTTCAACATGTGAATGTCATTAAAGTATTTAATTTCTCCATCGTAGATGAAACTCAGAGCCTTCGTTTTAAAAGGAAATTCTGAAGTGCATTAATGTACATAGTTATCATTCAATAAAAAAAAACATTAAAAAAAAGGAAATTCTGCCACGTGCAACATAGCTAGCCCTAAAGACATTGTGCTAAGTGAAATAAACAAGTTATAAAAATAACAAATGAGACTTAATTAAGCTTAAAAGCTTCTGCATAGATAAGGACACAACAGCTAAAGCAAAAAGACAATCTTCAGCATGCGAAAGATATTTGCAGGGTATCAATCTAACAAAGGATTGATAACTAGAATCTACAGAGAAAGTGAATTAATTAACAACAACAAAAAAAGATTAGACAATCCCATTTACCTCTGGGCAAGAGATATGAACAGAACCTTCTCTGACAAAGACAGTCAAATGGCTAACAAACATTTGAAAAAATGCTTATTGCCCCCTGATCATCAGAGAAACGCAATCAAAACTACCCTGAAATATCACCAAACCCCAGTGAGAAAGGCCACATCACAAAATCTCACAGCTGCAAATACTGGCATGGATGTGGGGAGAAGGGAACACTTCTGCAATGCTGGTAGTACTGTAAACTAATACAACCTTTTGGGAAGGAACTATGGAGAATCCTCAAAGAACTCAAATTAGACATTCTATTTGATCCTGCAATCTCATTACTAGGCATCTACTCAGAAGAAAAAAAATCCTTTTACCATAAGGACACTCGCACTAGACTATTTCTTGCACCTCAATTTACAATCCCCAAAACATGGAAACAACCTAAATGCCCACCAACCCTTAGGAATGGATTAACAAGCTGTAGTGTATGTATATCATGGAGTACTATTCAGCCTTAAAAAGATGGAGAATTTACAACTTCTGTATTAACTTGGATGAAGGTGGAGCACATACTGCTTAGTAAAGTATCACAAGAATGGAGAAGCATGAATCTGATATACTCAACTCTTATATGAAGGCAGCAGCACATGATCTAATACAAAGTGGGGGGTAGTGGAATGAGAAATCATGGAGTGGGGAGGAGACGAGGGATGGGAGTCACAGTATATGGCACACCTCTGGGGGGCAGGACACAATTATAAGAGGGACTTTACCTAACAAATGTAATCAGTGTAACCTAACTCTTTGTACTTTCAATGAATCCCAAACAATATTTTAAAAAAAGAATTATGGAGAATCTTCAAAGAACTAAAATTAGATCTTCCCATTTTACCCTGCAATCCCAAAATTAGGCATCCACCAACAAGAGAGAAAAATCATTTTATCATTAGGACATTTGCACTAGATTTTTTAATGCATCTCAATTTATAATTGCCAAGATGTGGAAACAGCCTAAATGCCCATCAACTCAGGAATAGATTAACAAACTGCAGTATATGTATACCATGGAATATTATTCATCCATAAAAAGATGATGACTTTACATGTTTTGTACTAAACTGGATGGAGCTGAAATTCATTCTTCTTAGCAAAGTATCACAAGAATGGGAAATCAAATATTCAATGTACTCAGTACTAAAATGAAACCAGTAGATAGATGATCTAATTCATGCCCACAGAGGAGAAATCTTCATTTCAATTCAAGTTGAGGGGAAGGGGTAATTGGGTGGGGTAGAAAGAAAAAGAGGGGACTTGGGGGTGGTCTCACTTAATGGGCACAATGTAGGGGTGTATAGCTCAACTTTGGAGTGTAGGACACAACTACAAGATGGATTCTACCTAACAAACTCAAATTTTGTGAACTGGTTGTTTTTACCCTCACATTAACCTGAAATAACATATAAATAAATAAATAAAAATTTAAAAATAGAAAGTAATGTGATGGTCAAGAAGAAACAAAAGTCTAGAATGGAAATCACAATGCCTTGATGCTCAGAAGTCTATGGTAATCTATAGTGTTCTTATAGTTAAGACAGGTAGATAATCAACTAAGCTGCTGTTCAATTCTATTATTATAAAAAAATAGAAATTTAGTGATCAGAATGTTGATGTCAGGTGACATATGGAACACTGTACTTCCTCATGCAGTGCCCATATCTTAGTCAGTCCACGACCCTAAATCCATTGATTCAAGGTGATCACAAGTCATTTTAAGTATAAACAGTGAAATTCTGATGTCCAGTACTCACTCTGATGTTTCCCCAATGGGTGCTTCAGTAATTTTCCAAGGTTAATTGAATACTTGGGAAAATGAAATAATATTCTATTATATATAGATTAGAAAAAAAAATTGAATTGACAATTATGCCCGAGAACCTAAAATACTTGTTCCTATGATTGGTATGGAGCCTCATAGAATCCAGAATTCTGGCTCAACCCCAACTCACAGTGAGTCATATGGGTCCACACATCTGCATGGTGTCCCTTTACCTGGTCTTGGATTTTATGATTGGAATACACATTATTTAGATGCTGGATCTCTTTCTGCTATTTTCCTAACCTGTGGAATAATGACCATTATAATTGGAAAAAACATGTGGAAAACCCCTCAGAAAGTCCAGAAATATAAATCAAAAGAAATATTACATTGTTAGAAGCACTGAAGAAATTAGTGTCATGGTTAAATTTAAAAGATGTGGAGCTGTATCCTATTACATCTCTTTCAATTCCCCAGTTGTTTGGTCTCTCCAAAATCAGGTAGCTTATGACTGGTGGTAGTGGACTATCATAAACTTTATGAAATGGAAGTCCTGATTGCAATTCCTATGCTGGATGTAGTATTTTTAGAAAGCAGATCAACATAATCTTGGGCACTTACTATAATGCTATTGATTTGGGAGAATACTTTCTTCCTTATGTATGGCAGCAGGGAACATTGAAAGCCATTCACTTTTGCATGTCAAAGATAGCAGAGTACATACGTTTTCTTGCCTGAATACTATATTAATTCTTTGTTCTCTGACATACTACCATCTATCAGGACCTTGAATATTTTCAAATTTCTCAGACTATCATTCTGACCCACTTAATGTTAATTGAATTTGATGGACTAAAAGTGATAGATACTCTAGATGCCTGAAAAAGATAGAAGATAAATTCTACATTTATAAGCCTGCTTTATTGTTAAGATTTGTATGCCAGAAAGGAGGTAAATAAACCTCATAAAGATTCATGGGTTTGTTAGATTGGTGAACTTTTAGAGGAAAATTCTTTGATGCTGTGACATTTTTCCAAAGGAATAAAACATGTTTCTCCTTATAACTTTCACCACCTACAGAGAGAAACAGTATTTACTTGGCCTCAATCAGAGAGTTGCAAGACAGATACATAGGACTTTAGAGAAAAAAAAAAAACATTCCCTCCTTAGCAAAGAAATATTCTCTTTGCAACACATTTTTCTACTGTGGTGCTACATCCTAATCAAGATGGACAGCTAACTGTAAGATACCAAAGAACTTTGCAAACTAAAATGCCCATCATGACCTAAGGGTTATCAAATCTTCTATGTCATCTATCATTTAACCCCCTGTATAATGAAGTAATACTTTTAAAACTGGGCTCCAATGTGTCTACAGGTATGAATCAATGACCTAGATACTCATGTCATCTACCTTTGTTGCATTAACTCCTATTCTTCAATTCACACTAATGGCCTCATGAGGTGGAGTGTGAGAGAGCTATATAACTAACCAGCTAATAAGGAAATCACATGGGCCTGATTCACAGACAAGTCAGCACAGTATGTTGGTAACAGCAGATATGAACTGCTGCTGCCACATTACAATCCCACTCAACTGGCCCAAACCAGGACACTTGGTATAAGAGAGAGATGTATGGATGGACCTATGGGAATGGACACAAAATATGTAATACTTCTATTTCAAGTCAATATGTATCTGATAATACCCATTGCCTTACAAGAGAAATGTACCTTAACTACCAGGTAAAAAAGAGACTCATTCAGTGGATTTAAGCACTTATCTGTCCTCAGCTACCCCAGCATATGTACAATGTTGTCAGGGGCAAAGGATCCCAACTATTCATAAACCCAAAACATGGATTCCATTTCAAAATGGTTAATCCTTCCGCAACTGCTGAATGCCCCAATCCTCTAGTAATAGAGATAGACAATGTATTCTCAGTATGGCACCATTATTCAGGTCAATCCAAAACTTCATAGATTTTCAATTACATAAGACTCCTTCCAATTTTGGAAAACACCAACTCATCTTTATCTGAATTGACACATCCTGAGCTTTAACAGCAGAACCTCCCATCATTTCCACCATACAATGGCTTTAAAATATTCCTGGTCCATTGACATTACAATATACACAACTCACAGTACCAAAGGTCCTATTTTATAGCAAAGAAAGTCCAACAATGGGTTCACAAACATGACAATACCTGGACATGCCATGTACTTAATCACTCAGAATCAGCAGACCTAAAAGAATTGCAGAATGGATTAAGGTAGCCAAGATGGCAGACTGCAGCCAGCTTCCCACAGAGGCTCCCATCCAGAAGGAGACTTAAAGGACAGAAGTCTGGCAAGTAAGCTGATGGTTTGGAGCTGAGCCAAGAGAGAAGATTGAAGACCCCACAACAACTTTGCTGAGACAAGCTGTGACCCCTAAAATACAATCAAAAGATACAAAACCCACCACCAGCGGTGTCAGCCGAGTCTTCCACTCCTAGAGTCGCATGCATCAGTTGGCGCCAGAAGAACCCACTGCTCCTGGTGGGCCCATAACTGCTTGCTAGAGCCACATGGGCCCCACAGGGGCAGTGCAGGAGTCCCCCACTCTGGGAAGGCTCAGAACTGCTTGCTAGAGCCAGGTGCACCCCTTGGGGAAGTGGCAGAGGAATCCTCAACTAGGAGCAGACCCAGAACTGCTTTCTAGAGCTACACATGTCCCACAGATGGTGGCAGAGGCGTCCTCCACTCTGGGTGGACCCAGAACTGCTTGCTTGAGCCACAGGTGCCCCACGGGGGCTGGTGGAGGAGTCCCCCAATCCGAGCAGCCCAGAACTGCTTTCTAGAGCTCCGCAAACCCCTCTGGGGCCCGCAGAGGAGTCTGCCACTGCGGGCAGGCCCAGAACTGCTTGCTAGAGCCACACGGCCCTGCAGGCAGCAGTGAAGATGTCCCCCGCTCTGGGTGAGCCCAAATCTGCTGGCTAGAGCCATGCACGTCCCATGGGCAGCTGCAGAGGAGCCCTCCATTCTGGGCGGGCCTAGAACTGCTTGCTAGAGCCACGCATACCCTGCAGGCATCAGCGGAGTAATCATCACTCTGGGTGGGCCCAGAACTATTTGCTAGAGCTGCACATGTCCCGCAGGTGGCTGCAAAGGAGTCCTCCATTCTGGGCAGGCCCAAAACTACTTGTTAGAGCTACGAGGGGCCCATGGGGACTGGCGGAAGAGTTCCCCGATCTGGTCAGGCCCAGCAAGCTATAAATCCAAGGAAGAGCATTTAAGAACACAAATACAAGCACAGAGAGGACCCCAGAACTGCTTGCTAGAGCCACACACCTCCCATGGGCAGCGGATGACTGCAGAGGAGGCCCCCGCTCTGGGCAGGCACAGAACTACTTGCTAGAGCGATGCATGCCCCACAGGCAACAGAGGAGATCCCTGCTCCACGCTCTAGGCTCCCGCTCTGGGTGGGCCCAGAACTGTTTGCTAGAGCCATGTGCATCCTGTGGGCAGTGGCAGAGGAGTTCCCCACTCCAGGCTCCCTCCCTGGGAGTCACCAGATCGGCTAGCTAGTGCCATGCACATCCAGTGGGTGGCAATGGAGGAGTCCTCCTCTCCTCATTCCCTTGCTCCAACGGTTTTCCCAGCGGGGCTGAACTAGGACTGATCCAGCTGTTGTTGTTCCCCTACCCCACAGTTGCTCTGGCATGGTGAAATAGGACTGATCTGGTTGGGCGTGTGCCCTGCACCACCACTGCTGTTCCCCCACCCCCAGGTTGCTCTGGCGGGGATGAACTAGAACTGATCTAGCCATAGTACTTCTCCTGCCTCCCGTTGCCCCAGCGAGGCTAAACTAAGACTGACCCAGCTGCGCATTCCCCACACAGCCACTGCTATTCTCCTGCCCCCAGTTGCCCCAGTGGGGCTGACCAAAGACTTTTCTGGCCTTTGCCATTCCCCTTACCCCTAGTTGCCCCTTGGGGCCGAACTAGGACTGATCCAGCCACTGCCGTTTCCCTGCCCCCAGTGGCCCTGGTGGGGCTGAACTAGGACTGATCTAGCCGCAGCAGTTCCCCTGTCCCCCAGTTGCACGGGCAGGGCCAAACTAAGACCGACCCAGCTGAACACATTCTCCACACAGCTGCTGCTATTCCCCTGCCCCCTGGTTGCCCGGGGCTGATCAAGGACTGTTCTGACTGCTGCCATTCCCCTTCCGCCCAGTTGCCCTGGTGGGTCCAAACAAGGACTGATCCAACCACTGCTGTTCCCCTACACCCTGTTGGCCCTGGTGGGGCTTAACTAGGACTGATCTGGCCACTGCTATTCTCCTGTCCCCCCGGCTGCACCGGTGGGGCCAAATGAGGATTGATCCAGCCTCCGCCGTTCCCCTGCTCTGCCCCCACCATTGCCCAGGCGGAGCTGAAGTAGGACTGATTTGGCCACTCTTGTGCTGTGTGCAGCCACTGTCATTCACCTGCCCCTTGGTAATCCCAGCAGGGCCTAACTAGGACTGATCCAGCTATTCAAGCACCTTGCAACACTGTTGCAGTTCCCCTGCCCCCAGGTCCCCCTGGTGCAGCCAAACTAGGACTGATCAGGCCGTTACAGGTCTCCTGCCCCCCCCCATGCCCGGGCAGGCTGAATGAGGTCTGATCCAGCTACGCATGCTCCCACACAGCTGCTACCATTCCACTGCGGGCCCTGGTCGCCCAAGCACCGGAGAACTGAGAGAAGAGGACAGACACACCTGTCTCTCTGGACGACCAGAAGAAACCACTGACTGAATGGTTCTGATAAGAACTCCAAACAGGGTAAATTCAGCATGGGGCGGAATCAGCGGAAAAACTCTACTAACGTGAATAACCAGAGTAGATCAACACTGCCAAGGAAAAATGGGGCAGATGCAATTGAAGACCCCATCCATAAACAGATGGCTGAGATGTCAGAAATCGAGTTCATAATGTGGACAACAAATAAGATTAACAGAATGGAAGAAAGGAGGGAATTAGAAGTTCAAGAAACTATTCAAAAGATTTCTCAAGAAATTATTCAAAAGATGTCTCAAGAATTCAACAATTTCAAAGATAAAATGATCAAATATTTTGAAACACTGAGACAAGAGGTTGCAGCCCTCAAGGATCTGAAAGATAGGGTGGAATCCCCCTGTAACAGAGTGGAACAGGCAGAAGAAACGATCTCTGACATTGAAGACAAAGCAGGTGAAGAAGCCCAGGAGCACAAAGATCAAAAGAAATGGAGAGCAAGAATGGATCTTACTCCCAGAGAGCTCTTGAATAATTCGAAGAAAACTAATATTCACCTTATAAGAATCCCTGAAGGTGATGAAGTTGCTTCAGAAAACATAGAGGTTCTTCTTTATGAAATTATGAAAGAGAACTTTCCAGACATGCCAAGAGTTTCTGAAATTCAGATAGCAGACAGTTTCAGAACCCCAGCATGACTCAACCCAAAGAAGACATCCCCCAGGCACATCATAATTAACTTCACTAAAGTTAAGATGAAAGAGAAAATTCTAAAAGGAGTCAGAGGTAATAAAACCATAATCTACAAGGGGAAGAGTATTAGGATGACTGCAGATCTCTCAGCTGAAACATTTCAGGCTAAAAGACGATGGTCACTGACTTCTAATCTCATAAAACAAAATAACTTTCAGCCTAGGATCCTGTATCCAGCTAAACTGAGTTTCATCTATGATGGATAAATTAAATACTTTAATGTCATTCACGTGTTGAAGAAATTTACCATAACTAAACCAGCTCTCCAGGAAATTCTCAAAACTATTCTTCCTCCATAATGATCACTGTAATCCTCCACAACAAAAGTAAACTCACTCAGAAACTATTCATCAAACTCCAACTTCTCCACTGGCGAAACAATTAAAAACGTCCACTGGACTTTTGAACAATTCGATATCTTACATTATATCAGGACTATCAATAATTTCAATCAATGTGAATGGCTTAAATTTTCCCGTAAAGAGGCACAGACTGGCTGATTTGATACAGAAACTTAGACAGAGATCTGAGGTATTCAAGAATCACATCTTACTTTAAAAGATAAATATAGACTCAGGGTGAAGGGATGGTCATCTATATTCCAGGCTAATGGAAAGCAGAAAAAAGCAGGTGTTGCAATTTTATTCGCAGATACAACAGGGTTTAAACAAACAAAAGTAAGCAAAGACAAGGATGGCCACTTTATATTTCTTACGGGTAATACAGAATATGACGAGATCTCAATTATAAATATCTATGCGCCCAACCAGAATGCACCTCAATTTATAAGAGATACTCTAACAGGCATGAGCAACTTGATCTCTCCCAGCTCCATCATAGTCAGAGATTTAAACACTCCTTTGGCAGTGATGAATAGATCCTCCAACAAGAAGCTTAGCAAAGAAATTTTAGATTTAAATTTAACTATTCAAATTTTGGACCTAACAGACATCAACAGAACTTTTCACCCTAACAAAACTGAATACACATTTTTCTCATCAGTCCATGGAACATATTCCAAAATTGATCACACCTTAGGTCATAAGTCTAACCTCAGTAAATTTAAAAGAATAGAAATTATTCCATGCATCTTCTCAGACCATCATGGAATAAAAGTTGAACTCAGTAACAACAGGAATTTGCAGTCTCACACAAAAACATGAAAGCTAAATAACCTTATGCTGAATAATAGATGGGTCAAAGATGAGATCAAGGAGGAAATTACCAAATTTTTAGAACATAATGATAATGAAGATACAAGTTATCAGAACCTCTGGGATACCGCAAAGGCAGTCTTAAGAGGGAAATTTATAGCATTACAAGCCTTCCTCAAGAGAACGGAAAGAGAGGAAGTTAACAACTTAATGGGATACCTTAAGCAACTGGAAAAGGAAGAACATTTCAATTCCAAACCCAGCAAAAGAAAAGAAATAACCAAAATTAGAGCAGAATTAAATGAAATTGAAAATAGAAGGATTATAGAACAGTTCAATAAATCAAAAAGTTGATTTTTTGAAAAGGTCAATAAAGTAGATAAACCTTTGGCCAGCCTAACCAAGAAAAAAAGACTAAAATCTCTAATCTCATCAATCAGAAATGGTAAAGATGAAATAATAACAGACATCTCAGAAACTCAAAAAGTCCTTAATGAATATTACAAGAAACTTTATTTCCAGAAAT
>CAUYTI010097031.1:0-27173 GCA_963575145.1 Galago senegalensis
GCTGCTAAGCAGGACAGGCAGAGGTGGCAAAAACACCCAGTGGGCCGGATAAATGTCCCAGGAGGGCTGCATGTGGCCTGCAGGCCGTAGTTTGAGGACGTCTGCCTTAGCACATCAGCCCTGCTGCTGAAGCTTTGTCCCCACCTCCCTGCTCATGGAGCCTCCCTGATCTGTCCACATAAACTGATGCAACAAAAAATCCTAACCTGGGTCCCTTGAACAAACTCACCTTGCAGAGAGCATCAAAGCCCCTGTGGAAATGCAAAATGCTTTTGCCAGTCCCCCCAAAAAGCAGACTCCAAGAGAATGAGGCAGAGCAAGAACTAGTCTCAACATCTGGATTCTGCCCCCCTTTAGCTCTGGAGACTTGGAAAAGTTTCCTCATCCTCAGAAATAAAAAGATGTGGATGATAATACGTGTCCTCCCTACCTCCCAGTGCTATGGGCCCCGAGCAAGAACATATGCAAATAGGTTTTCCCATGTGCCAAATCCTAAACAAATGATATGTATTCCTAGCTATCTAGCCCACTAGGCATGTGGCAACACCTTGCCACAAATACCAGGCTCAGAGAAGGGTTCTTTCCACACTTGTACATTGGCTCAACTCTGCTATTTTCCCAAAGCCCAATTTCTTGCATGAAGGCCCTGACTTGTGTCCTTAGCACCTTGCTGTGACAGCTTAAAAGCTGGGGCTCATTTTTCAGGGCATACGGACACAGCTGCAACCCCACCTCCTGTCACCTGCTCTGTCTGCACATCCAGCCAGTCAAGGGCTGTACAGAAAGCCGACACAATCGTACCCAGACCCCCGCCTCATGCTTTACGGAGGCCTCCAATTCCCAAGGTAATTGAATAGCCAATCAATGCTTCTGTCCAAGGGTCCTTCCCAGCACCAAGCCTCGTCCTAGCTCCTAGAAAAGGTTGTTGATTTTTTTTATCAGAGTTTCCCAGAAGGTCTATAGATAGTGACACCCTAGGATTTATTATCCAACTAGGCCCATCTTGGGCAAATGGTCATGGGTTTTCTAGATCTTGTAGAGAACTTTTCTGAAAAGTGAGTGCTCAAAGATGCTGAAGGGGTGAATTCTTCAGACATCATGTTCTCTAGGAGAATTGGAAACCCTCGTCTTTCAACTGGGTTCGTGAAGGGACCAGTGGGGTGGAGGGACCCGCTGGGGTGGAGGTGCCACCATGCTCCACTTGGTGTGCGGCACATTAACATGCAATGAGTGTCAGACCTGAGAAGACGGAGCTAGGAGAAAGGGACACACTCCCAGACTCCCCGAGAGGTCCCAGCCCACGCACTCCTGATTATGATTGCAACTGGCATGTGTGCGTTATCCGGCCCTTCCGAGCACATTCTCAGGCTTTTTCTCTTTTGATCTGAAGCAGATAACGCAGACAGGAGCATGCGCCTGAAAGGCCACCCTGTCAAACAGCACACTGGCTGAACAAGAACAAAGCCCATAAATGAAGAAGGATGTTTGCACTGTGCTTCCCGCTTGCCTGAAAACAGGAAACTCAGGAGGCCAACTCTGGTAACATTTCCACCTCTTCCTCACCCCAAAGCTACAGAGCCGAAGACGTTTCATTTTCATGACTTACTTCTTTTTAAAGGGGGGCACATCCCTTCCAAGACACTGGGTGTTTTTCTCTTCATTTTGCTGCTGAGATAGGGAACAGTGTCCATTCTGATGGGCAAGTAAGGATCAGTCGCAAGTGACTGTCTGCGGTTCTTCTCACCTGACATGCAACCTCTGCTGTCTACCGGCCCCAGGCACCTGTGAGGGGAAATTGTCACCAGTAGGGAATGCCAGCAGTTGGCCCAATTGAGGCGGGCTCCCAGGGCTACGGACTTGAGAAAGGAGTCAGAGGTGGCAGGCTCTGGAGGCCGTGACAAGGGTTACAAAACTACGAAACTGACTTGTCATGGGGATGGCATTCAGGAAGAGCTGGAGAAGATCTCTCCAGCTGACAGAGGAGGACCAGGGACTAGACAGCTTGGAAACCCAGAGGCTGAACGTGGCTGAGCATAGGAGCGGGAACAGCAGGAATCCCCAAGCAGCACGCAGGACCTGGGCCAGGATGGCTTTGTGAGATTCTATTCTGCAGCTTCTTATGGTCTTATAGTAGTCTAAATTCTTAAAATGGAAATGTGGGGGAAGATGTAAATTTTTGTCTCAGACAAGGGCCTCTAGAAAATCGGAAATCAGAACCAATGCAGTGTGCGCACTCACATGAGCACATATACACTTTCTCTCCCTCTCCCTCTAGAGACAGAGAGAGGGAGGTTGATTTTAAGACAGTGGTTCAAGCAATTGTATGGGATGGGAAGTCGTGCTGTAGGCTGGCAAACGCTGATGTTGCAATCTTGAACCAAAATCTACATGGTAAGCTGGTAGGCTGGAAACCCAGACAGAGGTTGATGCTGTACTCTTGAAGCAGGATTTATTTCTTCCTCTCTGGGAAACCTCAGTTCTTGTTCTTAAGGCCTTCGACTGATTAGAGGAAGCTCACCCACATTATCGAGAGTAATTTTTTTTTAATTCAAGCTCAGCCAATCTGTAGATATCAACTACATCTACAAAATACCTCGGTTAGTTTTTGGTCAAATGCTTGGGTATAATAGCCTAGCAAAGTTTACAGAGAAAACTAAGCATCACTGATGAGAAGGTCATTCTGTAGGCTCTTGAGAGTACGAGAAGCAGGTTCCACCCTCAATTGACACTTTTTTGATGGGAGGACCACATGCTTTCTAAATCAACCCCTCTCCCATCATGAGCTGCTACAGTGAGCTGGTGCCCAGTCCTGCCTCTCCAATTGGACTGAAGTAAATTCAGGAAATAAACTCAACACTGTGGAGTATCACCGTGCAGCTTAAAAAGAATCAAGTAGGTGTATAGACTGACAAGCCAAGTAGCAGAACTGTGCACACGCTATGTCTTAGTCCTAGCAGGGTGCTGTAATTAAATACTATCAACTGAGTGGCTTATGGAAATTTATTTCTTTGGAAGTTGGAAGCTTCCAAAGCTTCCAGTTCTGGTGAGGACCCCCTTTTGGGTTGAAGACATCTGACTTCTTGCTGTAACCCCATATGAAAGAAGTGGCAAAAGAACTGCCTCAGGCCTCTTTGACAAGGCCACTAATCCCATTCACTGGGGTTCCGACCTCACGACCTAATCATCTCCCCAATTCCCCATATCCTAACACCATCATCTAGAAAGGGGTAGAATCTCAATAGATGAGATACTATGAGGCAATTCTGTTTTACAAGCTCTATGTTTGTACACATAAACATACATGTATGTATGTACGTATGCATATTTTACAATGTCTAGGAAAAGGGCCAGAAGGAAGCCTCAGTACCAGCCTGCCTGAGTAGTTACCCTGACAGTGAGATTAGTGGTGGGCGGGAGACATTGAATTAGTCAATGCATGGATACCTGTATTGTTTTATTTATTTCCAACCAAATAGATAAATGTTGTAATATATCACCTATGTAATTTCATTATAAATAACAGTAACAGCAACAATAATAATAAAAGAGAAAACAAAAGAAAGGGAGTAGACTTTTGGTTCAATATTTGGTAAGTTCACTTAAAGGTAAGGATTTTACTGGGCATTTCCTTCCAAAGGGCTAATATTTACGTGCTCATCCCTGATAGTGAAACATGGAATAGAGCCAATCAGCTGAAGAAGTTGATACTGAATAAGGAAACATTCTCAGCCATGAAATAAGTCCCTTAGCAATGCAGGGCATTGCAAGAGATTGAGTCACACCATGTTCGGGTCTGTGCCAAGAAGAGACACTTGATTACCCATACTCTCAGGTATGAGAGCTAAGGAAGGGATGGTAGGAGGGTCTCTTCTGAATTTACTTGATTTTCGTTTTCAGGAGTTATTTGGGGGCCCTGTGAACTGTCAACATTAAGCCTTAGAGATGAGAGCAGCTCTCTTATCTGTAGACTACCTATGGAAAAGGAAGGCAATGAGCAGTAACTGAGCATGGACCGGCCAGGCAGGGTTGGAAGGGTTTTAGGAACATCAGTGTACTTCTTTTTTTTTATTTGAGATAGAGTCTTACTTTGTCGCCCTGGGTAGAGTGCTGTGATACCATAGCTCACAACAACCTTATTCTCTTGTGGTCAAGTAATCCTCTGGCCTCAGCCTCCCAAGTAAGGACTATAGGTGTCCCCCACAAAGCTCGGCTAGGTTTTCTATTTTTAGTAGAGGCACAGTCTCACTCTTGTTCAGGTTGGTCTCAAACTCCTGAGCTCAAGCGATCCACTCACCTTGGCCTCCCAGAGTAGCTGGGACTACAGGCATCTGCTACAAGGCACAACTATTTTTAGAGACAGGGTCTTGCTCTTGTTCAGGCTGGTCTTGAACTCCTGAGCTCAGGCAATCCACCAGTCTCGGCCTCCCAGAGAGTTAGGATTACAGGCGTGAGCCACCATGCCCAGCCTCATCATTGTATTTTTATCTTCACAACTAGAGATGTGGAAATGGAAACAAAGGGAGATGAGGTATGTTTCCCAGGATGACTAATGTGCAGGGCTAACATTTAAGCTGGATCTCTCTGACTTTGCAGTCCCTGGGCACCTGCCCACATTAGCATACCACCTAGCTTATAGATGAAGATGAACTGACTTCAATTTGGGTTTGATGGCCTTTGAGACCCCAAAGTGGCAGTCCTTTGGTATGCTTCTGTTCTGTGGGCTGTTCCACTCTTCCCACAACTGAGTCTGCTTCCTTGCTCTCCTGACTCCCCACAAGGGGGTCTGACCATTGCAAAAGAAAGACTTGCTAATAGAAAGGCATAAAGAGGTTCATCTCCCCCACACACCTACATTTCTGTAGCCATTGGGGATGGAAGATGGTGCCAATGGCTTAGTTCTCCCAGCTAGCTCATCCTAGCCCATATGAAAAAGGGGATGGGCCTTTAGATGAGTTAAGAGAGGAGCTGGGCTCTGGGCAGGAAGGCTTCCCAGAGCAAGTGTGCTCAGGGAGTGGTTTTGAGATGTTTAACCAATGTCCTCTCCCATCACTCCACACACAATATTTCCTTGCACTTCACTGAGGTCCTGTGGAATTTGCTACATTAGAGTATGGATAACACAGCAAAAAAATCAAAGAAATGTAGTAGAGCCTCTATAAGTTGACTGCCCAAGGGACTGTTACATATTGCGCAACACACGGAAGTGGTCAGCATAAGAACTAGGCCTACCATGCTGATACGTACATGTGGTGCATATCCAATCTATGAAAATTAGGTCACCTTAAGGAGGAGGTCAGTACAGGGAGGCAGCCCAGTATGGAAGTTCTACTATGTAAGATAATACCTTCTGATTTTTGATTTTCAAAGAAGGCTTTTGAAATGCACAGCAAATAAAATAAACTTGGGAGAACATATGATGAGGTCAATCACAGCAGCTCTTAGATAAAGCCTGAGAGAAATTCTCTGTGTTTGAGGGGCAAAGGGAGCCAGACACAAAGTAGAGGGTGAGGTGGTATTCTAGGGACCAAATAAGGAGCACTAGGAGGGTACCCTAAGAAGCAGACAGATGCATATGGCCCAAGGGACCTCTGGTTGGGAACCAAACATAAGAAGGCAGTGACTGGTATGAAAGACCCTGTGGGAAGTTCTGAAGATTTTGGAAAAGCTCAGTGTGCACAAATGACGCAGGTAGAACAGAGCACACCATCCTTCCCCTAACAGCAAAGCACTCTGATAGCCTTCCCCATTCCCTGAAATTAGATGTCACACCATCAAAAAGGGCAGGACCCTGAAATGCCCCAATGCCAGTGAGAGCTAGGAAAGTGGAGTTCTATTTCTTGTATTTCTGAGTTTGTAACTGAGCTTCACACCTGCTCTCTGAGCCAGAAACGCCTCCCCAAGACAGATTCCACCACCCCTTCCCCTCTGCCCCACCTTCCGCTCCTTCCCCCAAGGCTGCTGTGCACCTGCCCCACAGGCATCTCTGCCACCTGGAAGATTCCTCCGTATCACTGCATCCTCATAGTCAGGCCTGTTCTTTTAGAATCCTGGGCTTCAACCTGCTCTATCAAAGAGCAGCAGCCCAGGTGACAAGCCCAGCCTAGCCCAGTTCCTCTGGAAGAGGAAAATGTCAGGACAGGACAGGCTAAAAGTAAAGGACAACATTCCCCCACCCAGTTTCTGGCAACACTGTGTCTCGGGTTTGTTCGGCTACCTAGGATGGTGGGGAAACCCAGACCAGAAACATTCCAGTCTGAGAGGCACCCGCAATCCCTGGCATGTGCCTTCCACCCTCCTCATAGCTCTGTTTTCCTTTGCTTCTGTGATCCCCGGGGCTGCTTCTCTCTCTTCCATCTGCTTTAAGAGATGCCACCCAGCCAACATCTTCTGATACTGCAAGAAGCCCCAGTATCGTGATATTTTTAACTTTGGGAACCTTGGAAGCATTGCAAGGTGAACAATAGTTTGAGATGCACTGAGCAGTGGTTCTCTGCCTTTTCTTCCTAAAGACTCACGTTTGTCTTTCTACGATGTTGTTTGAGCTCCCACCGTGCACCAGGCTCTGTGGTAAGGAATGGGATCCATCACAAGCAAGATCTACAAGGTCCCTCCGCTCTGGGAAAATGCACATTCTAACCCAGAAGGACAGGCTCAGAGATATGTACCCAGATCCCCCCTCAAGAAAACTGTCGCTGCCTGGTTCAGAGGAACACCATGAGCTGATAACTTCCAGCAACTAGTGTCTTCAAAGTCCTCTTCAGCTTTCAGGCTGGGGTCACATTTTTCTTGAGGCAGCCCCCACCCAGGACTGAGCAAGGTGGTGGGGTAAGGGTCAAGTCTTTTCGTTATTGTTTGAGACAGAGTCTCACTCTTTCACCCTGGGTAGAGTGTTGTGGCATCAGCCTAGCTCACAGCAACCTCAAACTCCTGGATTCAAGTGATCCTCTTGCCTCAGCCTCCTGAGTAGCTGGTACTACAGATACCCACCACAAAGCCCATCTATTTTTTCTATTTTTAGTAGAGTTAGGGTCTCACTCTTGCTCAGGCTGGTCTTGAACTCCTGAGCTCAAGCTGTCAACCCACGTCAGCCTCCCAGAGTTCTGGCATTACAGGCATGAGCCTCCATGCTCGGCCCCAGAACAAGCTTTTCCACTCACAGGGGTCTAGTCTAATGGGCATTCTTTCTCTGAAGCTCCCCACTGGCTGGTAGAGACTGTTTGGGTTGTCTTCAACCCTTCCTTCCCTGCTAAAGGTGTTATTCCCCAATAATCCCCTAACTCCATCTCTACATTGGCTTCCTAGGGAACCCAACTGGTATTGGGGGGACACACAAAGGACTGCAGAGAGTGCTCCCAAAGAATGGGGCAACAGGAAGGAGGGGGACTCAGTAAGAGAAGGCCACAGTAGCTAGAGGCCAGGGGCAGCCAGCCTCTCAGAGAAGGGGCCGCATGAGCGGAGATGTAGTGAAGAAGAGCCAGCCACACTCAGGGACAGGGCTCCAGGCAGCCAAGGAAGGAAGAAGCAGGGTAGAGGCAGAAGGAGAGGCAGTTGGAGTGGTGAGTGGCGGGAGAGCTGAGGAGGTGACTCCAGTTGGACCAGCAGAACCCCGGGAGTCCCATTTTCCTCCAAAGTGTGAGGGTGATGGTCTCGTGTGCAGCACAGCCCCATGAGCAGACCCAACGGTGATGAAGCAATAAAACACGGCAACAATTTGTCATCACCACACTGCTTGTGGCCTATTGGCAAAAGTGGCCAACCCAATCCGGGCTGTGACCTGCCTGAGACAGGCTGGCAGTGATGGGCAGCTCTGGCCACTCAGAAAAGCATCTTCGAAGGCCAGGGAGTGAAAAAGACGGTGCTATGTTCATACCTGCTCTGATTTGTTTTAATAAGTGAATCACTCACAAACCTCAGGGTGTTAATCACAGCCAGTCACTTGTTCCCCTGCTCACGGCTGAGGGTGACACACTCATATGTCATGACAATCTGGATGAGAGCTGCTCCCTTGGGGATGGGGGAGGAGGTGAACTGGGTTTCAGAGAGTCTTTCTCTAAATCAGTGGGGCAGTCTCACCCCCCCACTGAGAATATGCGGCAATGCCTAAGGACGCCTTTGGTTTTTACTATTTGGGTGTGGGAATGCTGGAGGTCGGGGGGCGGGGGCGGCTCAACATCCTCCAAAACATGGCACAGGCCCCACCACCAGGAATGATTCAGCTGCAAAGGTCAACCCAGCCGGATGAGTTGGAGAAATGCTACCCCAAACCATGAAGCAAACTGTCCACCTCTGAACCAAGAGATGCTTCTGGCAGTGACCTTCAGGTGAGGACACGCAGCAGAGTTTGGTAAGAACAACCTGTCAGGGGTTTCTTAGTGTAATTCTGCAATTCACAAACAGTTTCTGTCTCCACCTTCCATCTCCCACCCAAGTGCGAACCAGGCCAACCGTGCTTAGCTTCTGAGATCAGATGAGATTGGGCGGGTCAGGGTGGTATGGTCATAGACTGGGCCTTCCTTCTTATGATTGTTTAAATACCATGAAAATCTTCCTTCAAAGAAAGAATTTTAACCTCTAAGGCTGCAGCTCCTCCCTCACCAGTGATCTTCTAAGACTGGCTGATAATGTAGATCCAGCCAGAAACAGGGGGACGGACAAGATGACCCCCCCAAAAGAGGTCTTGCCCAGCTAGGCATTTCTGTGATAATAATGTACAGTGTGGCAGAGTGCAACATTTTAATTAATTTTAGTCCCTTTCAAGACCACAGTTATTATTATAAAAATACCGATAATACCAAACACATGTGGAAAGTATGGTACCGGCTGCAGCCCCGGAGACCTGGGGACCTGCTAAGTCATGTGTCATTGGTGGTGAGAAATCAGCAGGCCCCTCCCCTGTGCCCTCTGAGACCCTAACACCCCCCTCAGCAGGCTTGCCCTCCCTCCGGCACCAGCCAAGCCTCCCCCCCACCGCCCAGCCCAGCTTCCCCACCCTCACCAAAGCTCGACGCTCCTCTCCCTCCCCACAGAAACAGCCAGGGTTGGTGGGGTGGCAGGCCCCTGGAAATCCTAGTTTAATGATTTTATTAAGAAGGAGGGGAGCAAAGAAATGACGCATTCTCTCATTTTGGAAGAATGCTTCATTATCTGCCTTTGCAGAGTGTGAAACCCCTCGTTGGGCTGTAGCCAGCCCTGAATTATTAAGTGAGATGCTCAAGCATCTGCACCTTCCCCTTCCCCAGGCCCCTGCCCACTCTGCTGGGGCGGGGGGTGGGGGGTGTCACAGTCCCACCACCAGGTGAAGGCTGGGCCGGCCCAAGAGCTGCACAGGCGTCATCCACCCAGGAGGCCAGGACCCCCTTTGAGAGCTCTTGCCCTAATTACTCCCCTTGAAACAGGTCTCATCCCGTCTTCACTCTTGCAAGACCATTTCTCCCGCATCCTGGGCTTTTCCACGTTGATCACTGCTGGTTCCCCAGTGCCCCTTGACTCATGGAACAGCCTGGCTTCATTTCAGAGGTTAGAATGTTCCTTCCTAGCCAATACAGAGCTAGAAGCACTTGCATATCGTGGCTGAATGAGAGACTGCAAAAGTCTTCTGCTCGTCCACTGTGATCATCTCCTCTCAGAGGCATTGTTGTCCCATTTTACAGATGGGAACACTGAAACCCAGAGCAGTTAAGTGGCTCTTCCGAGGGCACATAGCAATTATAAGGCAGGGGCACCAGGTCCATGGGGCTCCCTAGTGCACAGTCTCTCAATAGCCGCACACTGATCTGCCCCAGGGACAGATAAACCTCAGCTTCTTCCAACAGTGCCCCTTCATGGATGGTCTCTCCAACCCCAGGACCCATGGGGCCCTCAGGACAAGGGAGAATCTACGGCTCTGTTCCAGATGACAGTACCCATAGTCAGAAGATGTCCAACTTCAGTTCCACAATGCTTGGTGCAGGCTTGGTCCTTCCCAGTTGTCACACATTGCCTCTCCTGCTGGGCCTTTTCCTGCATAGAAGCCACATCTCTGCCTGGGGTGTCCAACCTGAGGCCTGCAGGCTGCATACAGAGTACTTGGTACCTGTTTTGCTTATCTGTAGCAGCAGGTATCATGAAATTTATGCACGGACCTGTTTTATGCTCATCAGCTTTCATTAGTGTTTGCATATTTAATGTGTGGCCCAAGACAATTCTTTTTCTTCCAGCGTACCATGAAAAGAAGAAAGGTTTGGATACTCCTGATAGCCCCCATCTTCACCAGCACGGCCTCCTCTACACTATCCAGAGCACTGAGGGGCAGGACAGGACAAGCTTCACTCCCCTTGAAACTAAAATCTTGTTTCTTGCTCAAGTCTGGGGTTTGATCAGTCTCACCCTCCAAACAAAGACCTGGGTGGTGAGTTTCTTGAGGACAGTCCCTTAAGAAGAAAAAATCCTAAAAAATAAACACCTGTTGGCACCATTGTACTTTGTACAATTAACTCATTTAATCATTAAAACAACTCATTAAGTAGACACTGGTATTAAACCCTTTCCGTGGATAGAGAAACTGAGGTGCAGTGTTGTCAAGCAACTTGCTCAAGGTCATAGAACTAGCAAGCGAGGGAGGACTGTTTAGACCATTAAAACCAAAACTATGACTTGGGGGATTCAGAGGGCAGGAGAGTGATCATCACCCAGGTAGCAGAGATTTCTCAGGAGGATAAAATCACCTTTTCATTATCTCAAGGGCCCAGTAGCTATGAGAACAAGGCAATGGTGCCTCACACCTGTGATCCTAGCACTCGGGGAGGCCGAGGCAGGTGGATTGCTTGAGCTCAGGAGTTCAAGACCAGCCTGAGCAAGAGTGAGACCATATCTCTACTAAAAATAGAAAAATGTCATGGCAGGTGCTGGAAGTCCCAGCTACTCAAGAAGCTGAGGCAAGAAGACCAATGGAGTCTAAGAGTTGGAGGTTGCTGTGAGCTATGATAACACCATGGCCCTCTACAGGGAGACAGAGTGAGACTCTGTCACAAAAGAAAAAAAAAAAAAAAAAGAACAAGGCAGTGAGGATCTCAGGGGATTAAGCCGCCATATATACTATGAGCACATTACATTATCTGCCTTTGATTTTCTTTTCCACAGCTGTATGAGGCTCACTGATGCTGGCTGCTGTGATGAACATGCCTCAAATCTCAGTGGTTTCATACAATAAAGGTATATTTTTTTCTTCCCATCACAGTCCAAAGGGATGTGGGGTAGGGAGCCTTCCAAGTAGGAGTCAAAGTGATTCAGGGTCCCCAGCTTGATTGCTCTCACAGTGCGGCCCTACTCTCCAGCACGAAGCAATGTGAGGATATTTCACAGGGCAGGACTGGACGTGGAGTGGCTCAGCTCTACCCATACTCCATCATTCAGAAGCCAGTCTGATGGTCCAAGCGAATGTGGGCTTCCAGTGTGCCTAGCTTCACTAGGCACTGGGGGCACCCTGTGTTAATCTAATCCAATGTCTTTGCTGTTCCTCTACTGCATGCCCTGCTGGTCTCTCCAAATGTGATGCTCAGGGCTGAGCCTACTCCTCTAGACGTGCCCTGCTCCTGCCAGAAGACCCTGTACCATCACCTCTCTGGATCTGGACACCATATGTCTATTAAGGCAGCCTACAAATTATATTTCAGCATTTTTAGCAACAGTCACACTGTTGGATCATATTATGCTTGTGGTCAACTAAAACCTCCAGATCCCTTTCATGTGAACTGCTGCCAACGGAGGGCTCTCTAATCTAGTTCTTTTGCTTCTGAATTTGAAACCACATGAAATTGAACAGCAAGAGTTGAATGTCTTCCATCTTGTTGGGTTTGGCCGAGCATTTGGGTCTATGGAGATTATCAAGAATTCTGATGCTTCCCTCCATCACAGTGGCTTCTCTTAGTGTCATCCTCAGCCTCTCTCCACCTTCAGGGAAGTCACCAGTACAAATTTAAGACTAGGATGGATTCCTGGAGCACAGCTATGATTTGATTGATATCTTGGGTGTGGTTGTTTAAGCATCTGGGAATCTGCTCAGCAAGACCATTTTTAACCAGCTCACATTCACTCTGTTAACCAGACAATGAAGTCAAGTAAAACCTCATTCATTTAGTGCTTACTCTTTGAAAATATCTAATTTCCCCCAATATATCATTCTTATTGAATTCAGTTTGCTATAAACCCTAACTAATCCATAGTCATGGGGACATCTGAAGTCATACAGATTATTATTAACAGAACCCAAGCTGGAATGTAGGTGTCATGAATTCCCAATGCTTTCCCACCATCGAGAATATAAAATGCACACAGTGTACCAAGAGACAGCCACAGCACATGGCCCTGAGCAGAAACTGACCCCACTAACGTGGCGCCATGTGGCTGTTAGTACCTTTTCTGAAATGCCCACATATTTTCCAGCTTGTAACTTCCCATCCATCAATCCACCTCTTTGCCCTTCCAATTAGAAAGACAAGAAATATGACTGCCAAATATCGTGTTGAGCAAACGACCTGGAGTCTTTCAAACATGACTCACATCACATACATGTTCGAGCTCATCATGTGCTTGGGGAAGAGGCCCCATGGGGACGCCCAGGACAACCAGGTTGCACCTCCACATGGCCGCAGAGGTCAGGCTCAGTGAGGAAGGAAGGCTGGTCTGAATTAACCAAACCCCTTAGCTACAGAAAGCTGGGAAAGAGAGGGAAGCTTGTTTGATTTCTGAGGACGTAGCGCCTCTGCTCTGAGAGCTCCGCCAAGAAGAGGTTCCAAGGGAGCTGATAAGAATCCGCCCTAATTAACACACTAATTGTTTCCAAATAGATGTTTCTAAGGGCTTGAAAGGCCTGTAGCCTTGAGGAGACCAAAAACCTCCCCCTCTCCATGAAATATTGTTTACACCATTAATTCCCTGGACAAACCCTTTCACTATAGAAAACAAGAAGGTGAACCTAGGACATAGTAAAATTATTCTGAGTGCTCAATGAATGGAATCTCTTATTAAAAAATCAATAAATTTAAAAAAATATATGAACTTGTAGGATCTTAATGGAAAATAAGAGAAAATCATCCAATTCAGGAAAATTTTTTCAAACTCTAGAATTAGGTGTCTTTGGTTAATCTGGGTTGTTCAATGCTAGCATATTTAACCAGATCATGTCATAGATAGGAATCAGACACTGCACTGTCATCTTAGTTGATCCTCCCAGGAATTACATGAACAGGGAGAGCAAATTGGCCCCATTTACAGATGGGGAAAGTGAGGCTTAGAGTAGTCACGCAGTGAAGACTTAGTCTGGACGAAGCCAGCACTCTAACTCAAGCTTTTGACTCCAGCAACACTTTTAAGATGGTACAGGCAGTGACTAAAACCTACAGGTTTTATCGGGGCCTAAGAAAACATTTGAAACCTTAGAGGGGGGGAAAAATATTGGCCTCAGAACATTAAAAACTACAAAACCTATTTTTACCAAATATTTAATTAAATATTTATAAAATAACACTGTTAACTAGCCAAGGGTGATTAAACTCAATTCTCAAATAGTTATCAGTGAATATAATAAAATCTGAATCAAGTACACAGTTCCCCCCGCCCCCCCGCCCCCCCGCCCCGCAGCGGAGTTCTGCATTTGGATCCAAGGTGAGTCAAATCCATAGACACAAAGGATTTGAGGGACTGACTGTAGATCTGTTTCCTTAAATCTCAAAGTCATAAAAAATTACAAAGGACTTCTCATCCCCCCTCCCATAAAATGATATTTAACGCAGTGTGCGGGTACATTTTAATGCTTTTGGTAGGACGAAGCCAAATGAGGCCACCACAAATGAGAAGGCTTAGGAGGTACTAATTTCTGAAAACATCCATGAACGGTGGGGCCTCGCCTTGTCAGCTTTCTGCCACACTGCATTTTGGAGCCAAGTTCATATTTCTCTGTCCCCGCAATGAAACATAGGCCTGTTATTCTTCATAATGTTTCCATTAATTTACCCAGAGATATTTTCCATATCTTTGCTTACGGTGTCCATTCAAGCTGAATGTATAAAATAATATTTCTTTATTATAAATAGCTGACAATATTCTAAAATTAGGGATTTTAGAGTAAGTCTGAGGGCCCTGGAGAGAAAGTGCTATTAGCTTCTGTCGTATTTCATGATGAGTGGGGCTTGGGTGGGACACACTGGGAAACAGATTCTGTCACGGGTTCAGCAATAACTTGGCCCAGCTCAAAGGGACCAGATTGCCCCTGGGAGCGTGAACCAGGCTTTTTCAAGGAGGAGCTGGAAGGGTCTATGGCGCAGAAAGTTTGCCAGACTTCACATCTACTCACTTTCTGTAGAGAAGTCACATGCAAAGCTGGCAATCACCAGAGCCCTGGCTTCCTGGAGGCGGTGTCCTGGGCGTTGGCTTGAAAGCTGGGAGGCTCTCTACCTCCTGTGAGACCTTTTGTCTCTACTGGAAGTCCAAAACCAACTTCTTGATTTAGAGAAATTTTCAGAGAACCCAGCTGAAGGAGGAACGAGGTGGAGTCTGGGGGGAGGGTCGAGCTCCTAGGAGCTTTGCTATTCACCACTTGAAACAAACAGCAGCAGCACCTGACACTTTTAGAGTGTTTTTAGGAAGATGCTGCCAAAGGGACATATACCACCTTGACTTAATTGTCATCCTAACTCTGAAAGCTACTTGAGACAGGTGACATCAATTACAATAAACAGGTGAGGCTCAGAGAAGGGAAAGGGCTGCCCCAAAGCCAGGCAGTGAAGCAGGGTTAAGGCCTCCACCAGACCCAAGGATAGTCCTGCTTTGAGGACAGGATGGCACTGGCCCTTTCCCAGGCCTGAGTCTCCCTAGGGTGTTACCAGCTCATATCCTCCACTTCAGGATGCAAAAAACCAGAGACCCAGGCCTGCTGGCAAAGTGCCCTAAATTACCCAAGCTCTTGACTCCAGAAGAGTGTTTGTGGTCTAAGACCTGGTAACTTGAACTATGCTTCTCAATTTTGCCCTTTAAAGTAGACCAGGAGCCTGACTCACGGGTAGCTGAGCTGGAAGGTGCAGCCACTCCACCCCTCCATCCCCCCACCACAGCCATCCCTGCCCTCTGAGTTCCTGGTGGAGCTTTCTAGCCAGACTCGGCCCCATTCTCTCCACCATCAGGAATGTGAAGTGGCTTCCAGCCCTACAATGGTTCAGGGCTCCTCATACAGGGATAGCCCACAGCCTATCATAGGTCCACCTTACATCCCCAACACAGGTAAATCTCCAAGACCCCTGAGACCCACATGGCAAACACAGGCCCCTGCCTGCTAGGTGATGGGCATCTTGAGGATATTTGGGGGACCTGGCTCATCTCTAAAACCCTTACCATGTCGCTGTATCTACCCCACAGGCATTTGCTGCTCTCCCCAACCCCCAGCCAAAGCCTGTATTAGGCACCCAGGCCCCTGAGTCTATGCCTTCAAGGAGCTCATGGTCCCATGGGCCAGCTGTTTAAGGAAACAATTGCCATACAAACTGGTTCATATGACTGGGAGAAGCACAAGGCAAAATGTAAACCTAAGAAAAAACTTGTGTTAAACCCATATGATAACCCAGCTTGGAGCTCCACGCATCTCACTCACACAGCCTCCTGCTCCTCCCACCACAGCCCTTCTGAGCTCACCAGACGGCAGGTGAGGAGCTAAGACCAAGCCCTGTTCTTTCCAAGTATAACACACGCTAGGTGTTGAGGGAGTGGAGTCTTAAAGCTGGTTTACATTCTGCTGGGTCAGTCTGGGCCGGCCCATGGACAGAAACTCTTGCCCAGGTCCTTGCCAGTCACTGTGGCCTCCTGGGAGGATGGTGAGGACTCCAGAGACCTCACCTCAAGTCACTTTTTCCCAGGCATGTTTCCCTAGAACCATAGACCTGGGGGAACAGGAGATAGTCTCCTGAGAGCCTCCCTCACCTAAAGCAGTGTGGTGGCCCGGAGGGTGAACTCCAGAAGCGGGCTTCCCGAGACCCAGCAGCCTCTGGGATGCACAGCCATGAGGATGAGTAGCTGAGCCACCAAAGGGCAGGTCTCCAGGCCTGCAGGAGCGAGATGCTGCACTGGCTTGGCGACCTTCCTAGAGGACGAGACACAAAGCAAACCTCAAGGCTGGTTGTGTTATTCCAGACGCCCGGCTGAGCTTCCCTCCACAGTCCCATTAAGGCTCAGCTGTACCCAGGGAATGTGTCTGCACATGGGCAGAGGACCACCTCCCAGCCCCAGCCAGCCTCCTGGAGCACATGGCCAGTAGCAACCCAGCCCTGTGACTAACTGCCGGCTCAGGCCAGGCTTTTCCCTGAGGAGGGACGGCCGTACCATGGTCACTTGGTTCCAAAGGAGTCCCCAAGGATGGGGTCTGAGGGAAGAGGGTTTGTGATATCCACCTGCAGGGGTCTGGGTACAAAGCACAGAACTGCTCAGGGGGAGGGGGAGGACCTGTAGGACACTTGGTTCGGTACTGGGTGTCTCACATTCATTTCCCCCCGATCATTTGAATCATGCTAAAAAGTCTGATTCATTCTCAGGATGTGGAAACTGAGGCCTAAAGAGGCTATGTCACCTGCCTAAACTAAGGTCACCAGCCCAAGTGACAGCACTGAAGTCAGAGGCTGATTCTTCTGGCCCCACCATCCCCATTCTCCTAAGGCGTAACCTTGCCTGAATTAAAGTACCTCTTCCACCTCATCCCACCTCCCTTGGAGAGAAAAGATTTTCAAAGTATCCCAGGGGCAGGGACTGGGGAAGGACAGGGCTAGAAAATGGGGGCTGAGAACTGGAGCATGGCTCAACTATCCAGGTGGCTCAGAACAGCTGTGGGTAGGTGGAAGGGTGACCGCGAGCCTAGGAGAGGAAGACGGCGACATCTACGAGGAGGGCACCTAGGCTCCTCTGGCTGGTCTACACCAGACACTCTTCCCAACTGAGGACCTCCCCGGTGCCAGGTTCCATCTCCGGCCTCCTGCCAGTTCCACAGAGTCCCGGCAGCAACCTCTCCACCACCCGTGGAGGTGGGTGGGAACACCGGTGCCTGGCTCAGGGCAGCCCCTGGAAGCCCTGGTCACGGCTCACTGCACTCAGCCATGGGATTAAAGGGGCTCAGAGTGAGGACAGCCTGCACGGCTGGGCCTGCTGCACTCCTCTGGAGTGAGGCCAGACAGCCCTGCCTTCCTCCAGGCTGGCTGTGGGGGCACCCGGCAGCCAGAAGGAGCTGTGGATGGAGAAGAGGGGCTGAGCTGGCCTCAATCTTTTCTTCCAGCTGTCAAAAGGACAGGGCTCCTTGGGGGCTGGAGGTAACCTTTCCTGGGGAGAGAAGGGCTCCCAGATGGCGTGGGCTCCTGGACAGGGCCTCCCAGTCCCTGCCCATCAGGGCGTCAGCTTGCTCAGTGGACAGTGTCCCACCCGGGTCTTGTTTAGGGTGAATCACTGGGAAAGAGACCTGTAACTGAATCCTGCAGGAAATCACAGGCCAGGAGCCAGAAAAAAACCAGGTCAAGCCTCATGGAATCAGGCCACCAGGAAGGCAAGCGAGGAGCCCAGCGTTTATGAAGTGTCTTCTCCACGCCGGGCAGACTCAGCACATGGAAAGTGGCGGTCTTCCAGGGAGGTCGGGCGCAACCTTCTGCACATGAGCCAAGACCATAAGAGACTTGGGGTGGCTCTGTAAGCGGCAGGTGGCACAGCTGGAGTGCAAATCCAGGTATGTACAACTTAACGGTCAGCACTCCTGTGGTCATAGCCAAGACCATCCCTCAGTAATTCTGAGATGGCCCTTCTGACCAACACCCTTCTCTAAGCCCCAGTTCAGGAACAGAATGGCAGACAGCAAAGATGTTCTTGGAGTACACTCCTCCTTCATTCTAAGAGGCCATGGACTCTGGGGCTCCACACAGCACAGCCCAGCTTGAATCCTGCCTCTGCACCCAGGCTGTGTGGGACCTCAGGCAACTGTCTAAATGAAGGGTTCTCTGCCACAACATCACGAGGGTTCTATACACTTTGGCTCTTACTATTATTATTATTGTCATAAATATGGATGTCGCCAGACCTTCCTTCACTAAGTGCCCTCCTCTGAACCTCAGCAGAAAAGTAGGTTTCCAGGCAGGTCCCTCCACCACCAGCAGCAGGAAAGGAGGGGCCGAGTGGTGGAAAATAAACACTCCTCTGAAGACCACCCACTTCACCTGCCGCCCCACCCACAGCCAATGGGGCAAATTCCTCCATTCAGGGCAAACATGCTTTTCTTCTGCGAGGGAGAGGAGGCCCCACACTACCACCCTGAATTTCACTCTCGCTCTCAGGAGCAGCTCTAGCTGATAACCCTGGGCAGGAGTCAGGAGCCCACCTGGCCTGGGGGACTCAAAAGAGAAAATTGGAGTCAGACTCAGATACCCCCAAAATGTGCCCTAAAACTGGGCCCCCTTATGACTCCCACCTGGCCCAAGCCCAGACCGTCTTGGGATGTTGAAAGTTCAGTCTGTTGTGAGAGACGGTACCATCTTCCCCTTCCTCACTCCTCACTGGCCCCCATCAGACAGAATTTCTGCAGGCATCAGGTTCCAATAACAAACCTGTGTTCCTCCATGGAAGCCTCTGTGGGTCCCAAGGTCCCCGTGCTGCAGCCTTTTATCCGGCACTTTTCTTAGATGCTCATATCACGGTGGTCTCTGTACTCCTACCCCGGCCACCCCCGGCCACCCCCAGCAAGCGCCCACGGGCACCAGCGAACTCATCTGGAACTGGGGCTTAAAGGAATGAATTGACTTCCAATTCTCAAGGTGCACCTCCTTTGTTTCCACCCTTCATGATGACTCCCTACAGCATGCCAAATAATACCCCATTTTATATGGAAAACACTAAAATAGGATCACACCTTTTAAAAGATATTTCCACCTCACAGCCTAAAATCAGACTTCACCTTTCTCCATTCCCTGCAACCACCACACTGGCCCCTACCCCACACACGCATGCACGCACACGCGCGTGCACACACACACACACACGCACACACATGCACACACCCCGTTTCGCTACCAGACTTCCCTAAGCCACTTTAATTGAAAAGGCATGATTTAGGCTAATTGACAGCAGATGGGTTCGGCTGCAAAATGTAGAGAAGCATTTGTTGAACATGATTTACAGCAACGAGGCAAAACTTTCTCCTTTTTATATCTTTCTTCGAGCTCTGAGGCCAAAACAGCTCAGCAGAAATGAGAGGAGAAAAAAAAAGTAATTAGTGTTTAATTTTTTAACAATTTTTAACTCCCTTTTTAATTGCTTTACATAAACCTGTCCTAGAATTTTACAGCCTTCAAATCTCTGTCTAAGTCTGGTCCTTGTTTCTGGTTTTAATTACAGGGAGGCTTGTCTGGCACATTAAATTAGAAGAAAAACACACACACACACACAATTTCAGAAATATTTCGCTATTGGACTCCCGACTAAACATCTAATATTTCAGTGTGCGGAAGAAAAGGCGCTGTACAGGAGGAGTTCGGTAGGAGAAGGTGTGGACCAAGTGCTTCTGTGGCCTTGCTGCATTGACCGAAAACTGTCTCCTGATGTTATTAGGAGGGAAAGAGCAGTAGGACTCAGCATCTGACAGGCCCTGGTGGCCCCTGGATGTTCTGAGCTGCTGCCGATGCAACTGGTTTCCCCAAATGGCTGGGTGTGTACAGACTTTCCTGGGCGCTGGTCAGATTTAAGGTTCTTGTTTCAAAACTGGGCTGTTAGATCTCACGCTCACTTCTTGGGGTCCATATTATGCAAGACAGCCACCAGAGGGAATGGCCAGGTGTATGAGACTAACCAGAGTACATGGGAGAGGAGAACCCATGTACCAGGTGGTCTCTGGCATCCAAGTCTACAGACTCGTCACAGAGAGGTCAAGTGAAGTCTTGGGTTGACCAAAGGAACTTTCTGTGCTGTCTGAGATGGAGCTACCAGCCCACATGTGGCTGTTTAAATTTCCATGAATGAATGCTAAATTCAATTTAAAATTCCCTTCCTTGGTTGCAGAAGCCACAGTTCAACAGCTCAGTAGCCTCCTGAGGCCCTCAGTGGCACAGAGAGGGGACATTTCCATCTCAGAGGACAGTTCTGTTAGACAGGGCTGTGGATCGCTGGTTAAGATCTTTGCTATTGAAAGTGTGGTCTGAGGTTAGGCAGTGTGGGCATGGCCTAAGAGATGCTCAGAAATGCAAGATCAAGAGCTTTGCCCAGGCCCGCCGACTCTGAATCAGCATCGTAACAAGACCCCTGGGGGTCTGAGTACACTCAAAAGCCTGTGGCCTGCCCACTGGTGAGCCTGTGGCCTGCCCACTGGTGAGCATGAACATCTCAGAATTTCCCAGCACCACCTGGACAAGCCCTTCCCACCTGGAGATTGCCTGTGCCTGGGTTGGGGGATTATGGCTGGTGTCTCTACTTCCTTTAACCTTTTTGTATCTTTTGGATTTCTGCAGTTCTTTTACATTTAAAAAGATCCTAAGAAAATTATTTTTCGAATGCGGTGATTTCGTAAAACATCATCTGACCACAATCCAAAGACTTCCTCATATCCAAAGCCCTGCCTGCCTTTACCATGCAGAGGCTTCATCTGCCCTCCTGACATGGGAAGCTGCAGGGGACCAAGGCCAAATTCCTGAAGCAGTGGCTGGCTGGGGCCTGCAGCAAGGTAGAGGGAGAAATACTCTTCCAGGTGAGCCTGCAGGCAGGGGGAGAGCCTGAAGATGGCAATAAGGGGTGGCATGTTGTAAAATGTCCTCGGGACATAAACCCTGCCTGGCCCAGCCCCTATGCCCTGCTTGAGTTCATTAGCATGGAGACCCCCTTGGCAGCCCCTGCCCGTGTGCCTGCCCGCCTCTGGGTTCCTCAAGGACTCCTGCTGGGGGCCAGAGGGCTGCCTGGCGCCACTGGGCGAGCAACTCTGGGGATGGAGCCAGGCCAACACTGGCTCCCCACACATGGTCATTACCTCCTGAAAACCCAGGAGTTATTACAATTAAAACACATTGCAGGGGGGAGTAAGGGCTGTGGGGTGGGGGGAGGACCCTTTAGGAAGGAACACTGGGATTAAAAGAAATTAGAGCGGTTGTCGTGGCAACACAGCCAGGCCGGACCTACCCTGTGATTATTTCAATGGGAACAACGGGGATTGAGGGCAGAGAGGGGATGGGACAGAGGGTGATGGGGAACCACACGCCCAGAGGCCCCAGGAAGAGCTGTGCTCTTCCCTCAGAACTGGGCAGCAGCTGGGGGGAAATCCTTTCTGAAGCTGACTCCTGATGGCTTTCCTGTTCTCTGTAGAGATTGCTTATCCCACCATGGTCTGGGGTAAATGGCCCTCCGTCCTCCAGGGAGTCCAGACACCAGTCCTTTTATTTTTAAAATAGGAAAATCCCCCAGAGGGCCCCTGCTCTCTGGCTGTGTGGGTGGAATAGCCTGGCCTGAATTCCTATCAGCTCAACTTGGCCATCAGCAGCCCCCAGGGAAACCCAACCTTCTCTTCTTCTCAGTGGCCTGGAAGCAACCTGAAACAGAAAGCAGAGAGGTGTGCCAGCCCGAGGGGCGGAGAGGCGGGGAGTGGGAATGCTTTGGAAAGAGGCCCGTGAGGATGAGCAGGATGGAATCTGTGCCCGGGACGCCTCCAGGTACCAGGGCAGGATTAGGGTCTCCACAGAACGGGAATCCCAGTTTGGCAGAGCTACCCCGCAGAAGAGAAAACAGTAATTAGTTCTCCGTCTTTCTGCTTGTCTCAGCAGCCCCCAGCAGGTCTGGCAGGGGAGAACCTGTTTGGAAACCTCTAGGGGAGAAGAGGAGGGTGGGCTGGGAGTGGAAGGGGAGAGAGAGGAGACAGGGGAGACCTCTGTAGCTTACAAACAAGTCCCTGACAAGTCCCCACGTCCCCCATCTCTCTTCCTATGTTGCCACCTCAGTGGGGCTGACAGCGGGCCAAGATCAGAACCCCGTCAGATGGGGGCGTTTCACGCGCCCGGGGCTGCCTACCACCTGGGGGCACACACTGACCCCTCCTTAGAACACAGAGCTAGAAGTGCCCGCACTGCTGGGCCCAGCCACAGAGGACACATAGGGATGTTCTCCTCCTGGCTTCCCCTTCCCTTTTGAAAGATGATCACTCTCAACCCTCGTGAGCCACCACCAGTCTTTCTGGAAGCTTTTCAACAAAGCTTTCCCTATTTCTATTTGCTAGGTCTGAATTGTCCTTACAGAAAACACCTTCTTGGGGTTCAGCCCAAGTACAAGACTTCTTTGAGCCACCTCAACTCACTCAACATCTCCATTTCCTTATGTGTAAAATCATCATTTAAGGGCAGCACCTGTGGCTCAAAAGGAGTAGGGCGCCGGACTCATATACCAGAGTGGTGGGTTCAAACCCAGCCCTCGCCAAAAAAAAAAAAAAAAAACACTTAGTTTACAATATTACCAATAGGGCATCAAATAATGACCTTAAAATGTCTGGCTCTAGGGTAAACAGCTATCCCCCTTTGTCAATGTCTGAGGGGATGTCTGGGATACAGGACTTTCCATTTTAAAGTTGGACTGTCCTCGTCACCCTATCACGCACAGAATGTACATATACAGGATCGGGGATAGCTATTTTATGTAGGGGGTTTTATTCCTTTCTAAAATCCTTGATCGCATCAGGTATACACATAGTATATGCAAAAAATATATCCATTGACATATGTATATATACATAAGTGTATACATAAATTTTCCAAAGAGATAGGTTGGTAGGCAATTACTCACTTCACAAAGAACTTCTGCCTGGCAAAATGATCAAAGGTAGCGTCTTCTCTTCCAGGTTGGAGACTACACAGATGGAAAATTCAGGTAAACTAAGAGTATGGATTGGAAAGCAAGGGAGATGCCTTTATTTCTTAGATCCTTCTGGAAGATTCTTCTGTGCCAGCTTTGCTGGACTTTCTCTAGCTGCTGAGCCCAGCACACCTGCCCCCTGGCTCTGCAGTGCTGTAGGGGGAGGCCCCACTGCCATTTGTTTGGGGAAGTGCTGTCAGGCTCGGGGGGGTTTCAAAAGGTTCCGTGGCGAGCTCCAAGTGGATGGGAGCTCAGAGTGGCATTTGCTTTTCATCACAGGAGCACCCTGTTTATTTTTCTACCTTCCCCTTGGTTCACAGGGTTCAGACTGTCCGGGATTTACCAACTCCGAGAAAGCTTCAGGTGGAGAATTCACACACAAATCAGAAGCACCAACCTCACATCACCAGGTCATCTTGCTGAAGACTTTCTGTTGTTGTTGTTTTGTTTTTAATCGCTCCGTTCTTGGAACAATGGGTGAAAAAGGAGGTGACAAAGGGATAGAAATTCCCTCCCTGTCCCCTCCCGCCCCACCCCACTTCGGCTTGAAAACCCAGAGGTGATTGGCCTTGTGAGAGATTTTGAGAAGCCATGGAATGAATCATGCGGAGCAGACCAAGTGGCAACCCTGGGCGGTGGGTTGCCCCAGCTCCACTACAACCAGCCCTCAGCCTGGAGCTCACTGGTCGGTAGGAGTAAGCCATCAACTGAGCAAAGGGAAGGAAGACCCTGAGGACCCTCAGTCTGCCCTGTCCTGTCCTCCCCTCCCACCACCACCTGATGCTTTCAGGTGCAATATGAGCCATGTGGCTACAACCACCATGGGTTTAATGAACTTCACTCACTCCCAGTCTAACTCAGGAGGAGAGCGGGCCCAGCTGGAAACACATCCTGTCTCCTCCACGTGGAGGTGACAGAGGGGCCAGGCACAGCAAGGGGGAAGGATATTGAAAGGTGCTGAAAGGGAGATGTCTCTCCTCTCCCCCATTGGAGGGATCAAAGCCCTTATCTAATGTGAACAGGCCAGATGGCCTGCTGCTCCTGGTGCTCCAGGAGTGCTCGCTCCTCCACCATGGAATTCCAGCTTCCTAAACCTGACACAGCCCCAGTCCTGGGATGCCAGCAGGCCAGGCCCCTCGAGGCCAAGACTTATGGTCAGGGAGCAAACAGTGGCTGCCCAGAGGTGGCCCAGCCCTGCCCATCGACCTAAGGCTATAGACACAGGGCCATGTGTGAAAGGGCTGTTATTTGATGAGAGGGGCCCACAACATTTTAGATAACTAAGGCTCAGAGGAGAAGGCTGAACCAAAGGATTCCTCATGACCCAGTACACCCCCTCTCTAGCCATGCCTAATTCTGCTGCTGTCCTCTCTTTCCTTCTCTCATCTCTTAGAAGGCAAAACCTGGTGTTGCTATGTGCCTTTGTATCCCACACAGAGGGAAATCAGTGCTTGCTTACCTAAACATTCTATTTTCTTTTCTTGAGACAAAGTCTCACTCTGTTGCCCAGGTTAGAGGGCCATGCCATTATCATAGCTCACAGCAACCTCAAATTCTTGGGCTCCAGCGATCCTCCTTCCTCAGCCTCCCTAGTAGCTGGGACTATGGGTGCCTGCCACAATGCTTGGTGTCTCTTTTTAGTAGAGATGGGGGTCTCACTCTCGCTCAGGCTGGTCTTAAATTCCCAAGCTCAAGCAATCCTCCTGTCTTGGTCTCCCAGAGTGTCAGGACTACAGGCGTGAGCGACCTTGTCCAGCCAGTCCCCTACACAGATTGTTCATGGCTCCTACAGCTACACCTGCCCAGGGAACCAGAAGCTCCTGAGCTCACAGGTCAAATCCCTGGGAATCCAAGCAGAGCCCCTCAGCCTCTCCCTAGCTCTCATTTCTCCCCTTCCACACATTTTCCCAAAGGAGGCTGGGAACCTGCCCCACTACTTGGCCACACCAATTCACAACAACAATAACAACAAACCACAAACCAGCCCTAGAAGAGGAAATGTAGCAAAGGATCAAAAAAAAAAACCTCTGAGAGACGAGAGATGAGGAGAAGTGAAATGCGTGTGTGTGCGCACACATAATACAAGTTAGCATATCCCAAAGCCCCCTGGACAGAAACCAAACAGGAAATCTAGAATCATTACCAAATGCACTTCCCCAGCGTGCCCTTCCCTCCGCCCCGAGGCTGGGGGGTCAGGGATGCTCAGAGTCAGCCCTTGGCCTGGAAGCCATAGGGGGCGGGGCTTTGATGGATTGACTGGCATTTCCTTCCCCCCTCTCCCCTCCTGACCTTTGGAGAGGGCTTCTCCCTGGATGGCTGATGGGACAGAGACGGAAGCCTCTCACTGTTGACACCGCCCAGGAGCAGCCGGGCTGGAGCTACTCCACGCAGGCCTCCCACGGTGTTGGAGCAGGAGGTGACCAGCAGCTGGCCTCCCTCACCCCACTCTAGAGAGAGCTGTGTGACGACCCGGGGCTTGGGGTCAGGACCTCCTGCTCTTAAGAAAACAGATCTGAAATTTTGGCATCAAAATAAAATATGTGCAGAGGAAATAAGTAACCCTCAGAGTGAAATGAAGGCCATAAGATTGAATTAAAATGTCCAGGCAGAAACTGGAGCTACAGTGACCATCGGTTCAAGTTCATACCCCCATGGGATATTCCTTTTGCTCTGAGCTTGGCCAAGGATTACGCCCTTGCTCTCCAAGCTGCTGCCTCAACAATCCATCAGAGGTCAGCAGGCTGTTTCTGCGAAGGGCCAAATAGTAAATATCTTATGCTGTTCCTTCTTTGTTACCACCACTCAACTCTGCCCATCGCATGAAAGTAGCCACAGACGATACATAAGTAAGTACACATAGCTGTGTTCCAGTGAAACTTTGTCTATACAAACAGACAGCTGTCCAGATTCGGCTCACGGGAGGTTGTTTTTCCAACCCCTAGTGTAGATTATGAAGACAACAGAATAATACAATGGTCAGAGAATATGGGCTTTGAAGTCAGGCAAACCTAGTTCAAATCTCTGCCGGAGACTTATTAGTGCTGTCGACTTGGGCAAGTCACTTAACTCAATCAGGCTCAATTTCCTCATCTGTGAAACAGGATAATGATGCCTGCCTCCCCGGGTTACTGCGATGATTAAATGATCTAAAGAAGGTAAAGTGCTTGACACTCAATAAATGCCGACTGTTAATCATTCTCGTTATGTGGAGAATTCAGTAGAATCCAGGGGAGGTAACTTTGAGCCTGTCGTTATTATCAGAAGAGCCATCATCACTGGAAAAGCCCTCTGCACACCTGGGTAATGAGGGCTAGGCAGTGTCCTTCTGTGAAAAAAATACATTTCATTCAATTTCACATTCCCAGGGTTTGTTTAATTCCATATTCCACAGATGTGCTCCATGATGTGAAATCAGTGGTTTGCATATTAGAATCCTCTGAGATTTTAGATTCCAGCCCAACTAAACCAGAAGCTCTGGGAGTGAGAGACACCCCAAGCTGTTAATATATTTTAAAGCTCCCCAAATGATTCTGATGTGAAGCCCAGACCAAAACCCACTAGGCCACGTAGACAGAAAGAACAGGGGAGTGTCCTCTCATTCCACACTGCCCAAGGTGTCGTCCCTAGACCAGTAGCGGCAGCATCACCTGGGAGCTAGTGAGATGGGCAGAATGTCAGGCCCAGCTGAGACCTGCTCAATCTGAGCCTGCATTTTGACAGGACTCCCAGGGGATGTATGTGTGTACTTAGGTTTGAGGAAGTGGCTGTTCCACAGAGGCCCACACTGGGCTGATTGTCAGAATCACCTGCAAAGCTTAAAAATGTTCTAGATTTCATCACCAAGTCACTGAATCGAAATCACATGGGTGGCCCAGGGATTGGTATTTATCTCCAATATTTTATTTGAAAAATTTCAGAAATGTTGTACCCACCTACTGTCAGCCCAGATTCTGTGATTGTCATGATTTTACTACATGGGCTCATCACACATTGATCCATTTACCATCTGTCCCTCCATCCATCCCTCCCTCCCTCCATCCATCCCTCCCTCCCTCCCTCCATCCCTCCATCCATCTTTCCATCCCTCCCTCCCTCCTTCCATCCATCCATCCCTCCCTCCCTCCATCCATCCCTCCACTCATCCCTCCATCCCTCCATCCATCCATCCATCCATCCCTCCCTCCATCCATCCATCCCTCCATTCATCCATCCCGCCCGCCCACCCACCCCCCCACCCAACCACAACAAGGCCCCCCCCCCCCCCCCAACCCCACACCACACCACAAGACCCCCCCCACAACCGGCGC
>CAUYTI010097032.1:0-22042 GCA_963575145.1 Galago senegalensis
CAGGCATAAATCTGCCACTACTTTGTAACATGATGGTTCATATCACAAACTTGGGTCAAAAAGAGATTAATTTGGTTTATAATGTTAAAAGAAACCACAAAGGTGGGTAAATAAAAATTTTGGTGCCTAAAAAAAAAAAAATAAAAAAAAAAATAAGGATGATATTGATAAAACAGGAAACAAAGATGTAATAAAGGGTCAGAAGTTAGTTCCCTGAAAAACCTTAATAAAATCAATTTCTGTTAGATTGATCAAGAAAAGACCATTTTTTTTTTACAAATGACATAATTGAAAAAAAAAAGACATGCAGATAAAACAGGTTTAAAAGCAAATATTATCAATAAGTCAACAATTTGGAAAAAATTAAATGAAATAAAAAAATTCCTAGAAAAAATTTAACTAAAAAAGAAATGAAGCTTGAATAATTCTGTAATTATGAGAGAAAGAAGTATGGTTGCTAACATTCATAGTCAAATAACAGCAAATTGGATGCAACAACATAGGTGAAAGGATAATGACCACACCTCGTGGAGCGTCTCAGACATCCAAAGATGGTTTGGATTAGAAAATCCATAATTCATCATGCTAATAGATTAAAATAGGAAAATAAAAATCATTTAATCAATGTTTAAGAGTCAACACCCATTCATAAGTTAAACTCTTAGTAAGGTAAGGGGGAAAAAGAGAATTCTGCAATATGATAAAGAATATCCATATTAAAAAATAAAATTCCTAGACAAACACCATTCTAAATGTGGAACTGTCAGAAGCATTTCCTTTAAAATCAGATACAAAATAAAAATAACCATCATTCTGGCGGTGCTAGCCAGAGAGAGCAGCCAAGAAAAGCAATTTGAGGCTTAAAGAGTAGGGGAAAAAAGTAAATAAAACTACGATTATTAGTAGACAATATGATCATTTATGTAGAAAATCCAGAAGAATCTACAGGCAAATTAACAGAAATAATATTACAGTTTATAGCAAAATTACTGGAGATATATTGAATACAATGAAGGTGAAACAAGTAGAAAATAAGATTTCAGAAGAATTTAACATATTAACTGCCATGTGACTTGCATTTAACTCACACTACTTTTGAGCCTGGGGTCTTGTGAAACATATATAACTCACAGGCCTTGCACAATGACTAACACCCTAGGAAAAGACTGCTTTCCTTGGGGCCACGGTGCTTTACTAGGTTGGCTGCATGAGGATGAGACACACGGAGCCAGGCAGGGTAGCCTCAGCCATCCCAAATGAGCCAAACCCCAGACACACAGGTGAGCACAGCCATGTTCCACAGACCTGCTTGGCTACCCCTGTAGCAATACCAGAGTTTCATCTTCAGTGGGTTCTTGGTCTCGGTGATTTGAAAAATGAATCCACAGACCACAGATAAGTGGTGGGACAAGATTTATTTTACAGAAAAGGATACAAAAACACCAAAGCTTCTGGCAGAGAGAAAAAAACCAAGGTGGGGAGCTCTCTCTCTGAGTTTTTTGTTCAGGGGTATATAGAGTTGCATGGGTTTCTTGTAGTTATATGAGGCCAGGAAATGAATAGATACAGTCCTTTCTGCTGGGGCAAGGTGAATGAGTGTATTAGTGAATAAATACAGTCTCTTCTGCTGGGGCAAGGTGAATGAGTGTATTAATGAATGGACACAGTCCATTCATGGAATTGAGGCCTAGGAAACTTACATGAAATTGACCTAGGCATAGGAAATGGTTTTTTTTTTTTTTAAATTCAGTCATAAGAGCAAGGGGAAGGAGACACCAAGGCCCTGGAGTCTTCCCAATAGTTGTCTGGCCCCTCTGGCTACTAGAGCCTGGATGGGGGTGGAGGGGGGGGGTTTGGGGAGTTAGAAGGGTGTGTCTACCCGCTGACCCGCTGGTTCCCTTGCTGGCTGCCCCTGCACTAACACCACTGGCGGCAGGTCCTCCAGCTCAGCTCGGCTGAGCCTTCTGTCCTGTATCAGTAGGAGAAGCATACCCACTTGCTGGTGTAAGCCACTGAGGTCTTGTGCTTGGCTGTTGATACATTTTAGGTCAATAGACAACTGATGGTAGGTTTGTGGTGTTCATTCACTATTAAAAGTAACCAAATAAGAACAAGCCCTTGCACAGGCCAGCGGTAAGTGATTATGATTAATCCAGTTCTATATGCCTGAAGTATTTTAGTCCTTAACCATAATTTTCACATATTTTCCTTATCCTGCACACAGGAAAGTCTGGGTGCCTACATCAGACTGTGTGTACAATTAAATAGGCAAGAGACTCCACAGTTTAGTCCACTGATGGCCAAATGGCTAGATGCTGAGAATTAGTGTGAGCAAAACCACATCCTTGGCCTCTGGGACTTGGTAAGCAGATAAGAAAAATAATTGAAATAATAATTTGGTGAGCAGGGATTGAGCATTCTAATTCTGACTTACCCAACAACTTTCTATGTGACTTCTTATATCATCTTTTTATCAAGAACTAAGTTTAATAATTTTTTTTTAAAGAGCAAATTTGAAAGGCTTTTTAGTAAATGTCATGTCTCAAATCATTGGTAGGAGTGAGAAGAGTTGAGTACAGAAAGGTACAGGATTATCCACGGCTATCCAAGGCTGGAGAATGAGGAGTTGCGGCTTAAATGGTACAAAGTCTCAGACAGACAGGAGTAGATTTTGAGATCTATTGCACACCACGGTGACTATAGGGAATAAAAATGTGTATTTCAAAATAACTAAGGCAGTAAACTTTAAATGTCTCAGCACACAAAATGTTAGGTAAGGGAGCTAAGATGTTACATTGTTACACACACAAGGAAACGCCACACTGTATCCCATACACGTATACAACTATGGTACCGGCAATTAAAATAAAAAGAGCAGAGAGAAGGATCCTAAGTGTTTCCACTTCAGGCAACAGTCTAGCTGTTCCCACACAGGGAAGAAGACATGTCCCAAAGTTTCCTTTCAAACCAAGTGGGCAATTCCAAGGTTTCCTTTCCTGCTGAGATCTCGGGGTCTCTAGGCCCAGGCGCCTTACTGAGAGGTCAGCCCCACGTGGCCCCCACAGCCGGCGCCACCACGGACGCCCGGGCGTCCCCCATTCACCCCCAACCGCAGAAAACCTGGCGACAAAGACCCATCCTGCACACGTCTAGGGAGCCGTCGCGCCACACACCTTGATCTTGTCGACTCTGGTCCAGCCCAGCCTGGTGGGCGGGAGGCGCTGCGGCCCTGTGTAGGACACGGTCTGCTCCCGCCCCCGGCTCGCCTCCAGTGCCCGCCCCTGGACCACCAGGTCCCCTCCCCGCCCCCCGCCCCCCCCCGACCCCGCCTCCGCCTCCCGGCCCTGGACCACCAGGCCCCTCCAGACCCCGACTCCGCCTCCCGGCCCTGGACCACCAGGCCCCTCCAGACCCCGACTCCGCCTCCCGGCCCTGGACCACCAGGCCCCTCCAGATCCCGACTCCGCCTCCCGGCCCTGGACCACCAGGCCCCTCCAGATCCCGACTCCGCCTCCCGGCCCTGGACCACCAGGCCCCTCCAGACCCCCGCCCCCGCCCCCGCCCCACCTCCAGTACCCGCCCCTAGACCATCAGTACACCCCCCCCCGACCCCGCCTCCGCCTCGGCCTTACCGCCGCAGGACCCCCAAACCAGCATCCGCCTCCCGCCCCCCCCACGTCCTTCCTCAGGCCACGCCTCCCGCGCCCACCTCCCACCCGGCTCTGGACCCCCAATCCCTGACCTCAGCTCCCCGCCTTCGATCCCTAGCCCCGCCCTCAGCCCCCGGACCCCGGCCTCGTCTGCCTTCGGCCCCCAGGCCCCGCCATCGGGCCCCAGCCTCGACCCCGGCCCCTGTCTTCGGCCTCTGCCCCGGGCCTCCCCGCTGCAGCCCCGCGCCCGCCGCCTTCCGGCCCCCACCAGGCCTCGGCCGCCCACCCTCCCCTGGTCCCAGCCCTGAGGCCGCCGCTCCCGGTCCTTACCGCTTTCCAGGTGCCTAGACCCACGGTGGGGATCGTCCACCAGTCTCTGCGCGACTCAGGAGTCATGCCGCGCCACCTTCCCGGGGCTGGGGCCAGCCTGGGGCATCTCCACAGCACCCCTGGCGACTGCGAGAGACGCCGCTAGAGCTGCGGCCGCGACAGCCGCAGGCGCCCCGATTGGTTAAAGCGCCGCTCGGCGGACACTTCGATTGGCTGGGGGAACAGCGCCGGGCGGGCCTCCGATTGGCTGGAAGCTGCACGCGGCAGAAACTTCGTTTGGCTGGAGGCGCGGCGCCGGCCGGGGACCTGATTGGCTGGAAGCGCCGCGCGGCGGAAACTTCGATTGGCTGAAAGTGTGGCCATTGCTAGATTATATAGCGGAATATGCTTAGTTTTGCAAGAAGCTGCCAAATTTACTTTCAATATGGCCGCACCAATTTGCTTTCCCACAAGCAATAAATGACAGTTCCTGTGGCTTCACAGCCAAATTAGCATTTGATGTTGTCAGTGTTTTGGATTTTGGCCATTCTCATAGGTGTGTGGTTGTATTTTACTGTTTTAATAATTTGCAATTTACTAGTGAGCGATGATGTTTCCCGTTTTGCCATCTGTGCTGCGATTTCAGATCTTTTGCCCATTTTCAGTTAGGTCATTCATTTCCTTATTGTTGAGATTTAAGAGATTATTTTTGTATGTATTGATTAGCAGGCCTTCATTGGATGTGTCTTTTGGAATGTTTTCTCCCAGTCTGACTTATCTTCTCGTTCTCTTGACATTGCCTTTAGTGAAAGAAAAGTCATTTCTTTTATTTTAACGAAGCCAGTTTATGAATTATTTCTTCATGGGTCATCCTTTTGATGATCTTTTGATCATCTTTTTGTTTATCTAAAAAGCCACAGCCAAACCCTAGGTCACCTAGATTTTCTCTTATGTTATTTTATGGAAGTTTCATAATTTTGTATTTTACATGTAGGTGTGTGATCCACTTAGAATTAATTTTTGTGAAGAAGTAATATCTGTGTCCTGGTCATTATTGTTATAATTATTATTATTATCATTGAAGGAGGATGATAATAAATGTCCATTTATTCCAACACCATTTTGGGGGGAAATTATGTGTTCTTCATTTTATCACCTTAGCCCCTTTGCTAAGATCAGTTGACTGTTATGGGGGACTTTTGACCTTGATTATTATAGTTTTATAGTAAGTCATGAAGGCGGGTAGTATCAGTCTTCCAACTTTATTCTCCTTTTTTGATATTGAATTGTCTATTCTGGGTCTTTTGCCTGTGCATATAAACTGTAAAATCAATTTGTTAATATCCACAAAGTAACTTGCTACAATTTTGATTAGGATTATATTGAATCTATAGATAAATTTGAGAAAGCACTGACATCTTGAAAATACTGAGCTTTCTGTCTATGAACATGGACTAACTACCTCTCTATTTACTTAATTTTCCTTTGATATCTTTCATCAGTTTCGTAGTTTTCCTCATGTGGGACTTGTACATATTTATTACACTGAACTATGTCATTTTGGGAGTGCCAAAGTAAGTGATACTGCGCTTCTAATTTCACTTGTCCATTCTTGGCATATAGAAAGGCGAGTGATTTTTTGTATATTAATTTTATATTGTGCAGGTTTTCTGTAATTGGTTATTCATTTCAGAATTTTTTGGTTCAATTCGTTACATAAAAAATCATCTCACCTATACTGAAAGACAGTTTCATTTCTTATCTCCCAGTCTGTGGGAATTTTATTTTTCTTTTTGTCTTAGTATTTTGAGTAGAACTTTCAGTACAATGTTGAAAAAGAGTGGTAAGAGGGGGTGTCTTCGCCTTCCTGATGGGAGTGCTTTTTAACTAAGTGGTTTCACAGGAAGTGCCCTCGTGGGTCAAATGTCTTCACCTGATGCGTAAGTAATTGCATGTCATGTGAGCAGAAAAAAAAGGACCCCGTTTTTGCAGTTATAGATGGATTATGGAGAAAAACAAACACGGAAGTATATCATTAAAAGGTCCTCAGACCACTGTCCAGGGTGCAGAGGAGAGAGTCAGAAGGAATCTGTCTGTAAGTGCTGATTAGACGTTCTCACACCTGGGGAAATCCCCTTCTCAGCGCTCATCAACAGGCTTCACGTACACAGAAAGTAACCAGGAAGTGGCTGAAGTTAGGTAAGAAGACGGCCACCGATTGTAGTGCTGGGGTCTATGAGGACAAGACTGCAGCGTGCCCTCCTGTGCCCTGTCCCTCTGCTGCTGCGCAGACTCAGGCATTGCGTCATTTACCACGGGCAAGCTGTTGTCGGACTTGAACTTCAAATGTCTCCTTTATCTTTGTCTCTTGATGAAAATAAAAATTTCCAAGCAAGCCAAGAGCAAGAAATGTGTATTACCCTGTGTAAGTGGCTTTAATAAGTTTGGGAGCCCGTGCCCATATCTGCTAGGAGGGCGGAGAATCTGAGACCGCTGCAGGTGCTGCCATGACATCATCAACGCCCTGATTCAATTTTGTTTCATTTTATCATTTCACCCCAGTGCTGGAACATTCTGCAAACTAGCAACCTTGGCTGGCATGTAGCGCACTAATCTTTCCTCAGGTGGATTTTTTGGCAGGGTAATGGGGACAGCTTACCTTCAGCAGCGACTGTGGTGGTGCCGGCTACTTTACCAGCCTGATTGGAACTAAGTGCATGGAAGGAAACATTTCCAAGTGCATTTGAATTTTTGTGCCGGACTTCATGTTCCTTAAATTGGAGGAATAGAGATTAATTAGACAAATAGAAACTGTAGAGGGAATATCTGCCACTTTTTTTTTTTTGAGACAGAGTCTCAGTCTTACTTTGTTGCCTTCGGTAGAGTGCTGTGGCATCATAGCTCGCAGCAACTGCAAACTCTTGGGCTCAAGCGATTCTCTTATCTCAGCAACCGGAGTAGCTGGGACTATAGATGCCCCCCACAACACCCATCTATTTTTAGAGGTCTCGCTCTGGCTCAGGCTGGTCTGGAACCTGTGAGCTCAGGCAATCCAGCCACCTCGGCCTCCCAGAGTGCTGGGGTTACAGGCGGAGCCTCCGCACCCAGCCCTCTCCACTTCTGAAATCCACGTGGTGCCCCCCACACCCCGATAGGAGAATCATCCAGGGTCCCACACTCAATGAAAAAGCCAGGTGTGGGGTGTGGTGAATATCTCACACATGCTGTTTGCAGATACGAGCACACACACGTGTCAGGCTCACACCCATTACTGCACACAAGTGCACATACACACTCAAGTGTGCACACAGGCACCCATGTACAGAGCACACACACACACACAGATGTGTCGCAGGTGCGGACACGGACACGAGTCCACACGTGTGAACGCACACAGCACATGTACGCACGTCTGCACACGCAGTAATTACCGTGGAGCAGCCCAAGGAGACAGAAGGCAGTTTTTTAATTGTTAGATATTGCCGATAGTTCCTAAATTGAAGTGGTGTGAGAAAAGACGTTTTCATAGTTCCTATAACAGGGCAGAATAATGTGGCGTAAGTGTTGGGACCTCAATCGCCCATGAGAGACCACCAATGCACACGTGTAAAAACAAACAAACAAAAAGCTTTCTATTTCGATGCAAGCATATGCCTGGGGCACTCCACCCTACAGTGTAGGAGGGGCGACCCCGAAGTGAAGCGAGCGGAGGTTTTTAAAGCGCATAGAGGAATTTCATCAGGTGTGTTGTCGGGCAGGGTTGCTATTGGCTGAGCTGTTTATGGTTAGGGACTTTCTAGGAGAGGGGGGTTTGCTTGTTTCTTTCTGGTAGACTGGCTCCCTCTAAGCTCACTGACCTTGTGGAGAAATGCCGAGCAAGGGGAAGTCGGTCCCCTGCAGACTGGCTGCCCAGAAGTGCGGGGGAGGGAGCGTCTCCTTCTGATCGACTGATTCTACCTGCGCGACCTTGCACAGGAGGGGGGTGGGGAGTGAGTTCCAAGATGGAGTCACATTAACCTCTTCATTCCCAAATGGAGTTACATTAACCTCTTCTGTTAGCACGTTTTTTTTTTACAAGCATCATTTTATGAATAATTATTTTATTGTTGATTACTTATGGATAGATTCAGAGAAAATACACACCGAGTTGAATCAAGTTGATTACTATTTAGAGTGTCCTTCCCCGGAACTTTCAAAATATTTTCTGACGTTGTAGAGTTAATTTTATTTATTTAGAAAATAAAATTGAGGAAGAATAATTGTTTGATAAACGCAGTTACTTAAATATTAGTGCACAACGCTCCCTCGGACCCAGGACTTCAACACGGAGGAAACGCTTGTGGGCTTCATAGCTTGGTGTCTCCTGCCCTCTGGCGGCCATTACTCAGACTGCAGACAAGGCCGTGTGACGGAGGATAATTAGCCTTTAACACAACCCAGGTGGGGGCACCCCAGTCCCAATTTGACAGATTTGAGGAGCCTGAGAATCATCTGGCTCAACTGCCTCATTTTAATTTTGCAACATAATCTTGATGCCTCAATTACGTAGTATCGCTTGCTATTACTGACATAAAATTGAACTTTGGCATCTCAATTTAGGTGTTTAGATTATCCCAAAGCTACAGTAATTTTCTATAAAACTTTTACACTTGTGGTATAATCTTAGACCTTATACTTATCACACAAGGGAGGTTACCCAAATAAATGAGTTAACAAGACACTTTTAAATGTACTCACTCCTTCCCCTACCGTTAGGTAAGTCCTTTAAATATTCAGATTTTTCATTCCTTGTCACCACTCTACCCACTGTATGACCCTGTCACATTTTATAAGGAGTCAGAGTGACACCAGGGAGGCTGAGAGAACTCAGAGAGAGGCAGGCCCAGGAGCTGAAAAACAATATGACCCCGAGAAAGTTAATGTGTCTTAACTTTCTGTCTTTTAAAAATCCATGCAGTTAATTAATTGTGAATTGATTTTCAAGTGTTTAGCCAGGGTAGTGTACGGCTTGTAAAATAGTCTATGATTTTTGCTTAAGGCACCATGTTTTTACTCTATCCCCCCAACTAATTTCTGTCAGCCTTAAAGATCTAGGTTTCTCTATCAATTTTAAAAACAAAGCTCCACAATTTTAGGGAACGTGAGTTTTAAGACATCTAAAAGAAGAAATTAGAAGCAGAGCTGGTGGCATTATCGTGGTAAGGTCAGAAGGATGCTTGTGGGCAAAGACAGGGAAAAGGTATATCCTGGGAAAAAGCTGTGGAATTGAAGAGTATGATTTCAGATAAAAATGGTTATTAACTTCAAAAAGATTTTTCGTTATTCTGGAACCTCAGACTAAAATTTCTTAGAGGTCATTATCTAACACAGGGTCATTAAAACAAACAAACAAAAAAATGTTGGCCAGGGGTGGTGGCTTAAGCTTGTAATCCCAGGACTTTGAGAGGCCAAAGCAAGAGAATTTCTTGAGGCCATGAGTTTGAGACCAGCCTGGGCAATATAGTGAGGCCCTGTCTCTATGAAATAGAAAAAAATATTAGCCAGGTATGATGGTGCACACTCTAGTCCCAGCTACTCTGGAGGTAAGGCTGGAGGATTGCAGAGTCCTGGAGTTTGAGGTTGCAGGGAGCTGTGATTGTGCCACTGCACTCTATCCTGGGTGACTGTCCTTGTCTCTGGAAATAAAAGGAAAATTGAAAATGAGAAGAAATTCTTGGGCGTTCCTCTGGAAAGCACTGTTTCAGGTGAAATCATTTTGGTTAAGCTATTATCCAACCAAAGACCACACAGTCTGATCATTCTGCATGGGCGCTGGCTTTTCCTTGAATTTCTATGAAACCCGGCTTATGTGTGCCACTTAAACAGTGTTGGCTAAGTACACTAAGAACAATGGAACAACCCCCACGTGCTAAAGAAAAGGATCATTTGGTAGCAGCTAAGCACATAAGTGTCATGCGTAACGGACAAGATCAGCTGCTTGCAAAATAACCGAAGTTGTGTCTAGAGACGTATGACTCCTTGGCATGAAGGAGACTCCAGAGAAATCTCAGGAAGGCGGAACAGAGATTCAGTTATCAATAGGAACTCTAAATCCGGACAGTCGTACTACATGTGTGAAGAGGGCATTAAAATAATCATGTAAAACTCCTTCGATGTTAATTGAATAGTTAATCGAATAATAACGATAGCTATGTAAAATGCTTAAAACCAGACTGTTGTAAGTCTGAACCCAAGCAATTCTCACTTGCACCTGAGATGTGGGTGGTTGTCCCCCACACTTTCATGATGGATAAACCAAGGCACAGAGGTATTCAGTAACTCTCCCAGGGTTCCAGTCTGGTAAGTAAAGGAGCAGGACTGGCTTCTGGCTCCAAGGTGGGCAGGCATGTGAGGTGTCCTGTGTCCCCAGGTGGGGAGCATCCATTCTCACCTATTGTATATCTGGCCCCTCTTGTACACTTGAGCTTTACCAACAAAGTGTGTTTGTTGGAGAAGAGGAGTATCCAGAAAAAGGGAATTTTCCACTTCCCTTTTAACATAAAAAGTCAAGGAATAGAAACTAAGAGTTCTATATACCCCCTGAAATTTGGTGCATATATGTGTATCTTTGTAGTAAAGTGCCGTCTACATTAATTGCATATTTAAGGTAGTGTTTTTCAGTCTGTTTCATCGCATGGCACCCCTGAGCCTATAGTTTAACTTCTGCAGCACGCTTAAATTATGTTGATCAAAAAAAGTAAACAAAAGAATATACTTCCTGTGCTTTGAACTTCTTTCAACAATAATTTAATTAATGATCTTTACAAATTTTTGCAGCACACCTAAGATCCTTTCAAGGCACACTGGTTGAAACTCACTGTTTTAATGTGCTCTGTGAGTTGAAGGGAATTACAAACAATGGCAGGAGGACCCTGGACAGGATCACGTCACCTCTGGTTCCTCCTGGCTAATGCCAGTGAGGACAGTTCAGTGGTGAGGACATGGGCCAATGAAACACAAATGATGGTCACGTCCGACCCCAAGAATCCTCCCACCCCAGTGCTATTTAGCCCAGAATAGTTTGACAGATGTTATTGGTTATTTATTTTGAGGCCAGACAGTGGGCCATAGGCAGGGTATACAAATATAAATGTAAACCCCTCCTAAGGTTCTCTGGGAGCTTAGTCCTATAAGAAAGGCAAACCTTTAGGTATTTGATTTCACATTCCTGTGTTTACATATGAATATATGCCTCTGTGTGCTACATAGCTGAACCACCTACTATAGAATAAAGGAAGGAGGAGGATTGCTTCTTCTAGGAGGACCAGCGCTTCTTGAATGAGAGGTGGTCTGAGTGAAGGTATAATAAATGAAAGGATATATTCCCAGTAAATGTGGAGAAAAAATTCCAGAAAAGAAATAGTTTGAGCTGTGCATCAGAGTCACAGAAGTACAAGAAATCTGGGCTGGGCACAGTGGCTCACACCTGTAATTCTAGCACTTGGGAGGCCGAGGCAGGTAGATTGCTTGAGCTCACAGGTTCGAGATCAGCCTGAGCCAGAATGAGACCCCCGTCTCTAAAAATAGCCAGGCGTTGTGGTGGGCACCTGTAGTCCCAGACACTCATGACAAAAGCATTGATTATAGAAGCCTTAAAAAGATGTAAAGGTGGGCTCTAGTCATGAACTGAGATATCACAAGGCAATAATATCGATTCTCTAAAAATTAATTTATAGGGTTAACACAATTGGAATCAAAATCACACATGATTTAAAATTGATGAGACAATTCTAACATTTAATGAAAATTCGGAGAAGGAGAATAGCCTGAGCCACATTGGCAAAGTGAGAATAAATCTGGAAAGTTCACACCACCTCACACCACCTGGCTTCAGTGGTGCTCTCAGCAAAAAGACAGATGTGTACATCAGTGGTACCAAACACAGAGTCCAGAAATAGACCTACTACGCGTTCCAGTTGGTTTTATACAAAGTTTTACAAAGGCCTTTCCACTGATGGAGAATTTTCTTTTCAACAGACAGTTTCAGCAGATGGCCAGGAATGACCATACACCCAGAAACTGAACTTGGACCCACACCTTAGTGTATGCCAAAGGTGACTCCAAATGGATTATGGACCTAAGTAGTGAAACATATAAAATTTCTAGAAGTAAACATAGGAGAAAAATCTTGTGACCACGAGCCCCCAAATATTTCTCAGATGTAATGCCAAGAGTACTGTTCTTGAAAGAAAAAATAAAATGAAATTCACTGAATTTAAGAACTTCTGCATTTAAAGAAATCCCTATTGGCCAGGTGTGGTGGCTTATCCCTGTAATCTTAGCACTCTGGGAGGGCCGAGATGGGTGGGTTGCTTGAGCTTAGGAGTTTGAGACCGGCCTGAGCAAGAGAGAGACTCTGTTTCTACTAAAAACAGAAAAACTAGCTGGGCATTGTGGTGCACGTCCATAGTCCCAGCTACTTGGGAGGTTGAGGCAAGAGGGTCACTCAAACCCAGGAGTTTGTGGTTGCTGGGAGTTATGACATCACAGAACTCTACCCAGAGTGACAAAGTGAGACTCTACCTAAAAACAAACAAACAAAATATTCCTATTAAGAAAATAAAAATGCCAGGTGTGGTGGTTCTTGCCTGTAATCCCAGCACTGTGGGAGGCTGAGGAGGGAGAATCACTTGAGCTCAGGAGTTTGAGATTCACGCGAGCGAGAGTAAGACTCCGATTCATGAAAAAAATGGAAAAACCCAGCCGGGTGCGGCAAGCACCTGTAATCCCAGTGGCTTCCAGAGGCTGAGGCAGCGGGATGCCCATAGCAGGAGTCTGAGGTTGCAGTGAGCTACCAAGCCACTTGCTCTCTGCTCAGGGGCAAGGGGTGGGACTCTGTCTCAACAACAACAACAAAAAATAAATAAATAAAAGGACGAGCCACATACTAAGAGGATATATTAGCAAAAATACATTCAATCAATAGCATTATTTATTGAATATTAGAATATATAAGAAACTTTTAAAATTGAATAGTAAACAATGTAAACAATAAAAAAAATTAGGCAAAAGATTTGAACATTTGCCAAGTAAGATAGGTGAATAGCAAGTATGAAAAGATACTCAACATCTTTAATTATTGGAGGAGTTCACGTGTTAGGACACTACCACGAACCTATTCCATCTATCAGAATAACCAAGGACAAAAGGCCTGACTCCTTAAGCGTGGGCAAAAATGATGAACAAACAGAAATCTCATCTGCGGCTACTAGGAACGCCAATGGTCCATTTGGGAAAAATGGTTACGGTAGCTTTATTTATAATCCCTTCTGCAAGCTGGAAACTACATCTGCCCACTCCCAATCTTTATTTCCCTAGGAATCTTTTCATGCTAGACACATTACAAGTGAGGACCAATAAGGATTTTGGGTATAGAAGATGGAGGTTTTCGCATTCTGAGGATTAGTGATAACACACACATGTTTTTTTTCACCTTTTTGCACATTGTTACTCTTACAAATCAGAGTCAACGTTAGTCCTGAGACTCCAGTTCCCTCCTTTCATCCTCATATGATAAACTCCAGGAAAACTTCAAAACACGTTTACAAAGGAAATGATTGCAGCCCTGGCAAGCTCTTTCAGCAGAGCTAAATTCGGGAGATAATTCTTTTCTTGAAAAATTCAGTTGACTCAACACGTTTTGTAAAGAGGAAATTCCGAGGTATTGAAAAACACATCTGGGTTACAGTCTTTCTGACTGTGCGAAATGTCATCAGATTTTCAATCACGTGCTTTGGGGTTATCTCCATCCGGAGGCTCTTTTTCTTGAATCAGAATGATTTGGAAATGTGTGCCAGCCAGTCGCAGTAATGCCAGGAGCTTAGCCGAACAGCGGCAAGACCCAAATAGTATATTAAAGGATTTTCTTAGGGCAAAATCGTGCTTTACAAGCGAGCTCCGTACTTCCAGTGTGCTTGGTGAGGCCTGCCGTGGAAGTGTGAAGGCTGCATCTGTCTCCAAGGCCTGACGAGTGGCCTGTTCAGCTGCTTCTCATACATGGATGCTGGTTGTGTCTACATTCCTTTGAATGCTGTTGGTTCTTTTAAGTTTGCATTTATCTTTGTATGCCAATAAAATGACAATAAAGTAAAAAGGATAAAAATAATGAAACATTGGCACGGATGACTGAGTCTAGTCCTGAAACCTTAGCTTGTGACAGGTGCCCCAGCTGGGTGCAGGTTCCCATCACCTTCCTTCTGCCCTTGTGGAGGGACATGTGACCCAAGTCACGCCCTTTGGAGCCCCTGGTGTGTGCAGATGAGAGGAGCTCTAGATGCCCCGGTCCCTCACATTCTGAGTTGTGATGTTTCATTCAAACCCAGAGCTCTGGCGGGACCGCTGAGCCCAGGCTGCATGAGTCAGTAACTGCAGTGGGCAGTTGTGAAAAATGCTGATATCCTGGTTTTTATAAAGAAAATAAATCTAGTTAAAATTTTTCCTGTTGCAGAAGTTAGAGATACTCCTGTGGCTGGAGTGTGGAGTGCCGAGTCACCTTGAGAGGCCCCCGGGACACCCACGGGGGGAGCCACAGGGATGTCACAGGAAGCAAACACCCTGCTCCCTTGGACCCGTGACTTCACTGCAGTGAACCCTTCTTTGCAGGAGAGGACTGGGTTTCCAGCGAAAATTTCAGTAGAGCCTTTGCTATTTAGAAAATCATTTTCAGAGCAAGTGACCTTTGTAATTTTTAAGGACCACACGCATCAGCATTAGAAATCACATGCTTTTTGGTTTCTGCTTATAGGAGCAAGGCAGGAGGCTTTCCTTTTGCCTATTATAAGGCATTTTCAGGTTGAGAAATCTGGAATGCCTAATTAAACACAATCTCTGTAAATAAATATTTATTTGTGTCCTTGAAGAAATAAATAATTGCTCCCTTTAAAATTTAATACAGCATAATTTATCCTTTCTACAAAGAGATACCTAGATCATTTGAATGTTCAAACATTTCGTTCCTGATATAGCCAAGTCTCATTTGTTTTAATCACATCATTTCCTTTTCTTATTGTATACATTTGTTTGTCAAATTACATACTCGGTATTGTCAGAGTACTCAGAGAAAAAAGAGTAGATGTCTGTATTTTCCAGCGTTATGTAAATTGTTTTAAAATGGGCACTCCCCCAGCTCAATTGTAATTTTCTTCCCAATGAAAAGTATTCCTTGGATCCATCTTTTCTATGTTAAATATATGAGCCTTATACATAAGGCTCTGAAATTTCAAATGTAATACGTGTATCGTATTTGTAGTTAACTAACCACTTGCCAAACTTTTGACATACTAATCAACAGCCAATCTACTCCCAAACTTACCAAGTTCTCTCGAATTTCTTCATGGGGTTTGGACAGGACGTTTCTTTTCCTGTGACCTTTTATTTGTGCTCCTTTCAGCCAGTTTCAAGAGTTCTCAGCTTCTCAATAGCAGAGATGAGCAGGAAGCTGGAGTTTAACCATATCTATGAATTTCATTCAACTTTTAATGGGGGAGAATGATTCAAATTCTTCCACGATTCCTTAGAAAATTTAAAATTTAGTGACCAAGAGGATGAACTCATTGTTGATGAAGTTTCTCAGCAACTGGGGCAGCTGGATGCTGCCATCTCCAAGGGGAGGCTCTGTTTTACTAAATTGCTGCCATCTTTACTGCAGGGTAATTTACATACAACCTAAAGGACAGATTACAACTGCCCGGCGCTGTGAGCGTTTTCTTCACCCGCACACTTTTCTCAGGGTTCCTCTGACCGGCGCATTCATCCTCCGTCTGGCAAGATGGCTCATCTTTTAATATGTTCTCTGATAATTCTATTTTGAAGTAGTGTCTGTCCAAGGCAAAAGTTATTTGCATACAAGTTTAGATCATTAAGTTTATGAATTTATCCTTGAAAAAGTGCTATATACCTCATTGCTGAATATCGCTACGGTCACCAAATGGCCAAGAGGATGGGTGTTTGGGTTGATTCTGTATCTTTGCAATTGTGCATTGTGCTACAGTAAGTGTACAAGTGCAGGTCTTTGTGATATAATGAACTCTTTCCTGTGGGTAGATATCCTGTAGTGGGATTGCTGGGTTGAATGGAAGGTTCACTTTCAGTTATTTGAGGAATCTCCTGACTGTTTTTCACAGAGGTTGTACCAATTTATACTCCCACCAGAAGTGTGCAACATTCCCTTTCCCTACATCCATGCCAGCATCTATTTTTTTTCTTTTTAATTTTTAATGAAAGCCAATCTGACTGGGGTGAGGTGATATCTTCTCGTGGTTTTACTTTGTATTTCCTTGATGATTAGTTGTATTGAGCATTTTTTTTCCTGTTCCTTGGCCATTCGTGACATCTTCTTTTGGAAAATGTTTATGTTATTTGCCCACTTTTCATGGGCTTATTTGTTTTTCTTTTTTCTTGCTGATTTGAGTTCTTTGTAGATTCTGGATATTAATCCTTTATTAGATGTACAGGTTGCAAATATTTTTTTCCATTCTATAGGTTGTACATTTACTACGTTATTTCTTTTGCTGTGCAGAAGCTTTTAAATTTAATTTCTTTAGTTTTATTTTTTTGTTGTTGCATTTGCTTTTGAGGTCTTAGCCCTGAATTCTTTGCCTAGACCACTGTCTAGAAGAGTTTTCTCTAGGTTTCCTTTTTATAATTTTTATGGTTTTAGGTCTTACATCTAAGCCTTTAATCCATCTTGAGTTAATGTTTACATATGATGAGGGGTAGGGATGTAGTTTAATTCTTCAGCATATGACCATCCCATTTACTAAGAGAGTGTCCTTCTCCCAATGCAAATTTTTGTCTGCTTTTTCAGGGATCAGGTGGTTGTAGGTATTTGTCTTTATTTCTGGGTGTCTATTGTGTTCCATTGGTGTACGTGTGCCATGCAGTTTTGAATACTGTCGCCTTGTAGTATAATTTGATGCTGGGTAGTGTGATGCCTCCGGATTTGTTCTTTTTGCTTTTAGAATTGCTTTAGTTATTGGGGCACTTTTTTGTTCTCACTTCCACACTTCTGTTCAACATAGTATTAGAGGCTCCAGCCAAGAGAAGGAATCTAAATTGGAAAAGAGGATGTCAGATCATCTATGTTTGCCACTGATGTGACTTCATGTCTGGAAACCCTAAAGAGTCCTCCAAAGGACTCCTAGATTTGATCAATGAATTCAGTAAACTCTCAGTATACAAAATCAAAGTGTGCAAATCAGTAGTGCTGCTATGTATCAATAATGACCAAAATAAGAATCAAATCAATAATGTAACCCTATTCACAAAAGCTTCAAAAAAATAAATAAAACACCTAGGAATGGACTTGACTGAGATGGTGAAAGATCTCTACAAGGGGAGCTACACAACCCCAATGGAAGAAATCGCAGAAGACACAAACAACCGGAAAACGTCCCAAGATCCTGGACTGGAAGAGTCACATGACCACACTGCCATCTACAAATCCCTATCGACACATCAACATCAGGGTTCACAGAATTAGAACAAAGAAGGCTAAAGTGAACCCTGGATTCCTTGGGGATGGCATTTATCTCATCGGTTTCCTGAGTATCTCACTTAGTTTGGCTTTTGTAGATTATGGTAAGGACTCACAGTATATATTGAATTTATGTGTTTAATAAGAATAGAGGATTGAGAATAAGATATTGAGAAACATCATTTACATTAATGGGAGGGGCAGAGAAGAAAAGTCAGCAAATACACATCTAGACGTTATTTCAACAGAGGCAATGAGAATTATTTTGTAGGAAGAAGAGAGAATCATTACATCATCAACACTGTCCAATGAGCCAGAAAGGCAATTACATAAAGTGAGAAGTGTGACTTTCAGATGTGACAGTTAGATGGTCATGGATTAATCTACTAACTACATTTTCATTAAAACAGAAAGGACTGAAGCTGGCCTGTCTAGCACAGAGCGATATGAGAGACCAAATTACGGAACTGTTCAGCAAATGAGGGGACATACTCGTGCTGAAAGATTAAAAATCCATTAAAATGGTGATTGTGACAAATTGATGGAATATCACTTTAACCAAGGTTCGATTACCATCACGTATATGGAAAGAGGCAGCGAGTACTATTGTTATTTTTCTTTGTACTTTTTTTTCATGTTTTCCAAAACATCATCATTAAGTTCTGAATGTTGTGTTCTCTCTATTACTTCTCCTAGGTGATGAGAAATGACAAGTTTGACAGTTAGTAAACCACTAAACGTGCCACTTTTGACAGAACGCGCTCTCCAGCAGTGATTCGGATGTCTCAACTCTCAAATTAGTGTCAGCTCTCCTGCCTGGTAGAATGTTACTATTTATACAGATAAACATCTCTTGGGTTTCTTCAAAAACAACTGTGGTGTGTATTATATTCATACATATGCATTATTTTTCATTCTCCACCTATTTATTTTTAGCCAAATTCTCTACGATTTTCAATTGCCAGTGATGTGGGAGAGGGTCATTTCTAGGCTGATGCCCCCCCCACCCCCGGGACAGACTCCTGTGTTGGGATAAGAGCTGCTTTACCTCAATCAGAAAGTCGGCATCACCTTCTGATGGAAATGAAGAAGTCATTATCATAACTCAGTGACAAATATCACAGGCCTACTCAGAAATTATAACTATGTATGTAAATCCTTACAATGTTCTATAACTGAAATATTATTTATTCAAACTAATTTTCCACTTGCATTATTTAACTTCGTGTGTTTTTAGAGTAAATACAGAAGTCTAGTTTATGAGGGTCTGACCATGCCCAGGTGTCCCTGGGCACTAGGGTACTAGAGTACTCTGGAGTACTAGAATATTAGAGTACCCCGGTACCCTGGAGTACTAGAATATTAGCGTGTGGATGTCAGGGCACGAGTCCAGCCGCTCGTCTTCACTGTACTTCAGCGTCACTGTTCCATTTGCAACGTGTGTCATCTTTAGCATGAAGCCTGGAACACACCGGCTTTGTTTCTATGTGGCATATTGAATGTGCCAATAAGACGACGCAGGCAATTTGCTGGGATTCACTTTCCACTTAGTCTTGTATTTACTTGGCCTCAGCCAATGGCATTTCAGCTGACGAGTGCTTTATAAGATTCCTTCAATTGTAAAGCAAGTTTCTACCTTTACTTTTTGTTCCTCTTGCTGAGTTAGAGGTCTGGCCGACGACATTTTCCCTGTGTGGCAGAGAGAAAGAAAGTCCAGGGAAATCACTTCCGACCTGTGTCTTCACAGCGGCTCGTGGGGTGAGCCTAAAAACGAGGTGTTGTGGATAAGTAAGAATGCCGTTTTATTTTAAAAAATATATAAATGCATCTTAGAAAGTATAGCTGAACCACATGTTGAATTTGTGTAAATACTGTTGGTGGAAGCACTATTACCCCCTTTCAAATTACAATTTTGAAGCATTAAACCATGATAGTTATGTTATATACCAGTGGTTCTCAATCTTCCTAATGCTGTGAACTTTTTTTTTTTTTTTTTTTTGAGACAGTGCCTCAAGCTGTCCCCCTGGGTAGAGTGCCTTGGCATTACAGCTCACAGCAACCTCCAACTTCCTGGGCTCAAGCGAGTCTCTTGCCTCTGCCTCCCAAGTAGCTGGGACCACAGGCGCCCGCCACAACGCCTAGCTATTTTTTGGTTGCAGCCATCATTGTTGTTTGGCGGGTCCGGGCTGGGGATTCGAACCCGCCACCTTAGGTGTACGTGGCTGGCGCCTTAGCAGTTTGAGCTATAGGCGCCGAGACGATACCTGGACATTTCTATCTGCTGCGCAGTGAAAAGATGGGCTATGCCCCTGACATGGAGACAAAAGAGAAGGGCTTGTGAGATGTAGAAGGGAATCAGGTAGGAGTACCATGCCCTGGAAACCTCTCTGCTGCCAAAACGGTAAAGAAGAGTCAGATGCTGCCGGAAGTAAAGTAGCAGTGATGACAAAACATCACCAGATTTGGCCAGGGTGCCTCTCTTGGTGTTCTGAAGCTACACTGCAAAGGGATGAGGAGAGAGATGAGGAAAACAGGTCGGGGCAGTGGAGGGGAGGAGGGCCTCGCTGCCGGGGACTGGAGGATTTTCTCTTAAATCTGGGGAGAGAAAGATACCTTTGTAGACAGCCCAGAAGTCGCAAGAAGACAGGATAGGGTTGGCTCTCCAGAATGAGACGAGAGAAGCCCAAAACCCCACGGAGCACCGAGGTAGGGCAAGTGGTGAATTCAGATAAACAGTCACAAAGGGTCGCTAGCTGGATCTCAGATAATCTGGACATTAGTAAAAACCAGCGGCCCTTTCTCCGTGTGGCCAGCGCACAAAGATCACTTTTTCTAAGAATTCACAATCCCCAGAGAGGATCGCGCGACCCAGGCACCAGTCGCTGCTGATTGGCCCGCGGCAGCCACCTGATTCAAGCTGGCCAATCAGGGGCGCTCTCCCAGGAATGCGGCTCCAAGTGGAAACCCGTCCGTCCGTGGCGCCCCAGCGGCTGAGCCTAGCATGCGCCCCCCCGCCGGGTCGTGCTAGTGAGAAACTGGGAGTCTCAGGCTGGGCCTCCCACGATCTCGTTCCACTGGCTGGGGGGAGAGGGAGGAGCTCGCCTGCCCTGGATGCCAGGGCCCGGGTGTCCTTTTGCTAAATCCCCTTTTTCTCACAGGCTTGTAGGGTTTACCAGCTCTGTCCTTGTTCTCTCTTCACTAGTCTGAAGCAGTATTTGCTGAGGCTTGGAGGCAAACAACCAAGATGAAATTACTTGCTCACCATGTGACCTATGGCTGCTGTTTAACTTCATTGAACATCAGGTTTCTCATCTGGAAAATGGGACTATTAATACCTCCGTGTCTTTATGAAGATTCTAAAGCCTTGGCCAGGCGCCATGGCTCATGCCTGTAATCCTAGCACTCTAGGAGAAGACTGGTGGATTGCTTGAGGTCAGGAATTCAAGACCAGCCTGACCAAAAGAGAAACCCCATCTCTACTAAAAATGGACAAATTAGGTGGGTGTTGTGATCCCAGCTATTCAGGAGGCAGAGGATCACTTGAACCCAGGAGTTTGAAGTTGCTGTGAGGTATAGGCTGATGCTGATTCCTCCTGGAATACAGTGTGGGAATGGAGTGAGACTGTCTCAAAAAAAAAAAAAAAAAAGAAAAAAGAAAAAGAAAACAGGCCAGTACCTGTGGCTCAAAGGAGTAAGGCACTGGCGCCATATACCGGAGGTAGTGGGTTCAAACCCAGCCCTGGCTGAAAACTGAAAGAAAAAAAAAAAAAAACAGTTAAAAATAAATAAATAAAAAAAGAAAGAAAACAGAACAAATATTAGTTTTTCTTTCTTTTTTTTTAGACAGAGTCTCACTATGTCCCCCTTGGTAGAGTGCTGTGGCTTCACAGCTCACAGCAACCTCAAACTCTCGGGCTTAAGCCGTTCTCTTGCCTCAGCCTCCCAAGTAGCTGGGACTACAGGCACTGACCACAACGCCTGGCTATTTTTTGAGAGGACATCTTGCTCTGGCTCAGGCTGGTCTGAATTCATGAGCTCAAGCGATCCACCTGCCTCTGCATCCCAGAGTGCTAGGATTAGAGGCGTTAGCCACTGTGCCCAGACTGACTTCATTTATTTATTTATGTATGTATGTATGTATGTATTTTTTGAGACAAAGTCTTACTATGTTGCCCTCGGTAGAGTGCTGTGGCATCACAGCTCACAGCTCAGGTGATCCACCCCCCTTGGCCTTCCATTCTTGCTGCAGGCTAGAATGCCATGGATCAGCCTAGCTCACAGCATCCTCAAAATCCTGAGTGCAAGGGATCCTTCTGCTTCAGGCTCCTGAGTAGCTGGGACTACAGGCACCCACCACAATGCCTGGCTAATTTTTCCATTTTCTGTAGAGGCAGGGTCTCACTTTTGAGACCACTTTCTGTAGAGGCTGGTCTTGAACTCCTGAGCTTAGGGGATCCTCCTGTCCTGTGCTAGGATTACAGGGGTGAACCACTTCACCCAGCCTTTAAATGACCATTTTCTTAATTACTACTGAAGCAGGACTAAGTGAGTTATTCTGAATATAAACTCT
>CAUYTI010097039.1:0-21492 GCA_963575145.1 Galago senegalensis
TTTTTTTTTTTTTTTTTTTTTGAGACAGAGCCTCAAGCTGTCCCCCTGGGTAGAGTGCTGTGGCATTACAGCTCACAGCAACCTCCAACTCCTGGGTTCAAGCGAGTCTCTTGCCTCTGCCTCCCAAGTAGCTGGGACCACAGGTGCCCGCCACAACGCCCGGCTGTTTTTTGGTTGCAGCCGTCGTTGTTTGGCGGGTCCGGGCTGGGGATTCAAACCGCCACCTTAGGTGTATGTGGCTGGTGCCTTAGCCGGTTGAGCTATAGGCACCGAGCCTACTTAATTTTCTTAAATTAGTCATTTGATAACAGGTCAGGCATGGTAGCTCCTGCCTGTAATCCCAGCCCTCTGGGAGGCTGAGGCAGGTAAACTCCATGAGCTCAGGAGTTGGAGACCAGACTGAGCAAGAGTAAGATTTCACCTCTACTAAAAATAGAAAAAAGAGCCAGGCACAGATACTTGGGAGAAGGAGGCAAGAAGATTGCTTGAACCCAGGAATTTGAGGTTGCTGTGAGTTCTGAAGCCATAGTACTCTACCTAGGGCAACTGAGTGAGGATTTGTCTCAAAAAAAAAAAACTGCAAAATAAATATAGTAAGTAATACTAAAAATAAATACCAGAAAACATGCCAGTAAAGACCAGTAAGTGTTCCACTTTTGTTTTGCGTCAGCATTTGCCTTGAGCCTCGGCTTTCCCTGACAAAACTGAAGAGTCCCTAAAAGGCATGGTCGCTGGGGGCGCTGTCAGCGCGGCTCACCGGGACGGTTGCCCTGAAGCAATTTAGGTTTTGTGCTCTTTTGGACTCAGGGACATATAGATAAGAAGATTAAGAAATAACCTTCAATAATTATTTCTTTACCCTGTAGAAAAAGTTTCCTTTAGAATCTAAAAATAATAACTACATGAACAGCAACAGGTACTTCTGAAATAGATTTGAGAACAGAATTATCACATTTTAGTGATTTGGTTAATTATTCTGTCTAACAATTTTTATGTACACCATTACATTGTGGAGCAAGAATAAATATATTTGATATTTTAATAAAATGCTACTTCAAAACAAAATAATGCCAATTCTATCCATCAGTGGAAAAGGAGGCAAATGGGGGAAGAGGTCAGTGAAGAGGTCAGCGAAGGCTAAACTAATCAGGAAATTCTGATGGATACTTTGTCAACTACATAAGTTAGAATTTGATACTAAGTGTTTTTCCTTCTGAAGAAATTTTAAATTGCAGCAAATATCTTTACAGGTACATTAATTTTTTTACTTATTTATATTTTTATAAGAAATTTAACTAAGGCCTTTCTTGGCCAACCACTATCTGTGCCTTACCAGAAAAAACAAACACAAGAGAAAATTTGCTAAGAAGATAACTATTACCCAGAAATTTTCTGGGGGGGGGGCAGTGGGAGACAGAGTCTCACTAGAGTGCTGTGGCCTAACAATAGCTGACAGCAACTTCAAACTTCTGAATTCAAATGATCTTTCTGCCTCAGCCTCCCAAGTAACTGGGACTGCAGGTGCCATAACGCCAGGCTAATTTTTCTATTTTTGGTAGAAACAGAGTCTTGCTCTTACTCAGGCTGGTCTTGAATTCCTGAGCTCAATCAATCGCCCCACCTTAGCCTCCCACAGTGCTAGGATTACAGGCATGAGCCATTGCACCAGGTCATAAGGAAATATTTTTAACATATCAGTCATATCTTTTTGGCTGATGACAAAACAGTAGACACATGTAGCTTTTCCCTGCCTGCATGAAACTCTCTTTGTTACAGAGTCTGTCCAGATCTTCCTTTGAAAATTGCTCCTTTACAGTTCTACACAGTCTAAGGCTAATTTAGAGCTGATTCTGTCCTGGCCAGGGGCAAGCCAGGCCACTGGGAGTCTTTTCCCTTTGTAGTTAAATCTTGAGCCAAATGAAACATCATATCAAAAGTAGTTGGAAAATTTCATTCTGAGAATGTTGCCCTTAAAGACTATATTTTATGAACTTCAGGTCTCTCCTGGTTCATCTGCCCTATAGCCCTGGGTTGCATTTTTTCAGCCACCAGTTCCTTCCAATATATTTTCCTCTTAAGCTTACCAGAGTTGAAATCTGTTACATTTAATCAAATAACAGAAATGCTACACTGGCCTACATAGAACCATTCCTTCTGAAATACTTGAAAGTAGATTCAGAGTTCTAGAAATAATTGAAATGGAGAAAAATTACATGCCTTCACAGAGAAAGGCAGATGCTCAGTGATTGCTATGATTGAATATCTGTGTCTCTTCAAATTTCATATGTTGAAATCCAAACACCCAAGATGATGGCAGTAGAGGTGGGGCCTTTGGGAGGTGCTTAGGTAATGTAAGTGGAGCCTCTATGAATGGAATTAATGCCCTGTCAAAAAGGCCTCAGAGAACCCTTTGTCTTCTAGCATTTGAGGATGGAGTTGAAAGGCATCATCTATGAGGAAGTGAATCTGCCTTCATTTTGGAAATCCCAGGCTCCAAACTGTGAGCAATAAACTTCTGTGGTTTCTAACGCCCAGTTTATGCTGTTTTGTAGTAATAGCGAGAACAGACTAATCAGTTGCTTTCAGGGACCAGAATTCAGGGAGGATTAGAACTGGAAGACTGGCCTCCACTTAAATCCCTTAAGTATATAAGGTTACAACTATAACCTTAAGTATATAATTATGTTCCTTATTTTTCCTTGCAGTGGAGATAAATAAATCAGGTCACATGCTATGCAATTTTGCATTCTTGGAACCTTGTTTCAAACACAATTTTTGTTCAATAAAGATTTGTAAAACAATTTAAATTTCACTCTACTTGCCCCTGCGGTAGATAGACAATTGTAGTAGACATCTATTATTTTTTTGTCTATGCAATGTCTGAACCTCACACTCAATAAACCTTGTTTAGAAAAATAACTCATCACTTCACAATCTACTGGGGAATCTGAAATGGCTCTGAGCTCCCCCTTATAAGCAAAGACAAGGGAATGTGATATAAGATCTGCCCAATAGCATGTACCTATTTTGAAATTTGAATTGGGACAGTGAAAAGCAAAGAGACAGAGAGCCAAAATAAATAAAAGGCACAGCAACAGCTTCATTGAGCTGGGAGAGAAGACTGACACCAGACGCTTTGGTCTTCTCATGCCTCTGAGTCAGGAGGCACAGAAGGACAGCCCAGTGCTGGGGGAGGTGACTGGTGCTGACTGCAAAGCAAACTGTGCCTGAGAGGAAGAGCATGTCTGAAACACAGGAAACCCCTGAGGTCATCAATCACTATTCCCTATAATCAGATAATGAAAAACAGTAAGAAACCAATCCAGACACTACTATGGGCCCAGACCTTTCAGGAATGAAAGTTTGAGTCATTTCAGAATGTAAAAATCCATGATCAGCTTAAGTACTTGCTGAGGGCAAAAAGCATATGGAATGGGGAGTAGAACATGATGAACATGAGTAATAGCTGTGAGCAGGAGAGCAGTTAAGGAAGCAAGGCCTGTGGGTATCATGAGAATTACCTCCTCGTTTTGTAATAAATCTGTGTGTACAGATAGGGGGATATGTGTGCATATACAACTGACCCTTCAACAACATGGATTTCAGCTGCACAAGTCCATTTATATGCTAATTTTGTAAAATTTAGCACAATTAAAAAACTTGCCGAAATATTGAAAAGAATAAGAAAATGTTAGGCACATCAAGAATGCAAAAAATGTATGAGAATTCTAGTCTCTTTTGTCATTTACTACCATAAAATAATACACAAGTTTACAGATGCAGAATCCCAACTACACAAACAAACTACATAAAGTACATTATTCAAAGACCTCATCCCTGCATCTCTACAATCCTAATAATTTTGTAACCAACTGTTCTATAAGCTCAAGTGTTGTGAAGAAAACCCCACTTGACATTAATCATCTCTACCCAAGCAGTTCATTTCTGCAGTAATTGTGACCTTCAGTAAAAAGTCATCTCTTCCAGTTCTTACATATTTTTCATCATGCTTAGTGAAATACTGTGAACCTTGAATAACAACAGCACAAGACCCATGCTAAGCCCCACTGGTGTTGCTGGACGTGCTCCCACGGAGCAGAGAACAGCCCTGACATTTCAGGGAAAAGCTGAGCTGCTTCTGTGTACCTCAAATTGAAGCCTGCATCTGCACTTGCCCCCATTTGAGACAGGCAATGCACCTTGTCAGGAGATCACGCAGGCTTGTGTATCAAGAAACGTAGTGCAGTTCTGTAAACATTTTTTCTTCCTTATAGTTTATTAAAAACATTTTATTTTCTCTAGTTTATTATAAGAATATAGTATATAATGCACACAACATAGACAATATATGCTATGTAACTGTTTATATTATTGGTAAGGCTTCTGGTCTACAGTAGACTATTAATAGTTAAGTTTTGGGGATGTCAAAGGTTATACATGGATTTTTGACTGCATGGATGTCAGAGTCCCTGACTCCTGTGTTGTTCAAGTGTCAATATCTAGTACACATACGTATACAAGTATGCATACTTATATATTTTGTATCTATAGTAAATATCTTTTCTTTTTATTCTCCTTTTATCCTCATTCTCATACAATATAAGATGCAGTATCTTTAAATCATAGTATTCAAGTATTGCTAATTTTTTTTTTTGAGACAGAGTCTCACTATTTTGGCCTCTGTAGACTGCGGTGACATCACAGCTCACAGCAAACTCAAACTCTTGGGCTTAGGTGATTCTCTTGCCTCAGCCTCCCAAATAGCTGGGACTACAGGCACTTGCCACAATGCCTGGCTATTTTTTTTTTGTTGTTGTTGTCGTCATTGTCGTTTGGCAGGTCAAGGCCAGGTTTGAACACCCCAGCCCCAGTGTATGTGGCCAGCACCCTAACCGCTGAGATACCAGCACTGAGCCATGTATTGCAAATTTTAACTCACAGTATTTAACTTAGGGATGTCAAGGAGGAAAGTAAACATTATTCAAGGACTTAACCTCTTCTTTGAAAGGTATCAGTAGAGGTTTTGTTTGTTTTGTACACAGTATGGTTGTATCATTTGGGGTAGAATTATCACCTTATTGTCTTCATTTGTAGATTAAGTATAATTTAAGAAGATGTGTATGGATGCCAAGTTGACACAAGTGCACCTGTGATAGTTATTTTTTATGTCTCACTGTGGCCCACCTATGTGGAACTGTGATAATTGGTCAAAAATATTCTAATGTTTTTTGGTATTAAAATTTAAATCAAAGTCCAAATAAAGAAGATTGCTGTCTCCAGTGTGGGTGGGCTTCATTCAATCATCTGCAGGTCTATTCTGAATAGATCAAAAATTCTGTAAAGATGTCATTTTTTTTTCTTGCTTTCAGACTCAAAATGTATTACCAGTTCTTTCTGCCTCTGGAACCCTCCAAGGTTTGGACTGAAACTACATCATCGACTTGCCTGGTTCTCAGGCCTTCATACTTGAACTGTCACTTTACGATCAGCTCTCCGGGGTCTGCACCCTGCCGACTCCCACTGAGCCTCTAGGGCTCTGTCAGCCTCCAGGGTACATACATGTCTTTCTCTCCAGAGATATATCTGTTTGTTCTGTTTCTCTGTAGAACACACCTTTTCTTGAACATTTGCTTTGATTATTAGTTGTCTAAATAAACTTTCTATCTTTCTCCTCTCCCTTCTCCTTGGGACTCCTGTATGCATGTATCAGTCTATTCAACCATGTCCCGTAAGCCTCTTAAGCTCTACTGACTTGTCTTCTTTTCATTTTTGTTTCTTAGATTTGAAAATTTCAAGTGACTTGTTTTCAGGTCTGCAGATTCTTTTTACAAACTATTTTAGTGCGCTGCTGAATCCCTGTAGTACAATTTCAATTTAATTATTGCATTTTCAATTTCCGAATTTCTGGGGGTTTTACTTTTAAAAATTCCCATCTTTGTTGGTATTTATCTTGTCTATATAGTTTCCTGATTTTCTTCTTTTCTCTAGGTGTGTCCTGCTTCAGCTCATTAAGCATATTTTAGGTAGTTGTTTTAAAGCCTTTGTTAATTAAATCCAAGGCTATATTTCATTAAGGTTGATAATAGATAATTCAATTTGTTCTTTTGAGTAGGCCACGTTTCTGTTTCTTTATTTGCACTCCTTATAATTTTCATTGAAAGAAAGCTGGACAGTTGATAAGGCAGCCACCTGTCCTGGTCTATAGAGACTGTATGTACTTCTATCTAGGGGAACAGATCTTCACAATAACTTGCAGATAAGCTTTTCTGTGCTTTCTCTGATGCCAGTAGAGAATATTCCATAGTCGCTTGCTGGGGACATGGGCTGCTATCTGGGAGACTGCTACCATGCAGTGAGGAGGGCAGGGCAGGCTAAATGCTGACTGCTAGAAATAATCTTCCAGTTGACAGCTAACTGATGGTGGCTAAAGTAGATGTACATAAAAGTAAAAATGCCGCAAAATTTCCCTACCATTATTAAATTGCTATTTTTCTAGATTGACCATTTATGTGATTGTTATAAACCTTTAAATGTGTTCCAGGGCTCTGAAGGAGTGGGCTATCACAATTCCCACTTGCCTTTTAATGTTTCTGTCAGAGACAGGGGCTTGGAGCTGCCGAGTCTGCCACTCTGCTGACATCACGTTTTGTTTTTTCTTTATAGTGATATTTCCTGCTTTTGTATGAATGTCCCTTAAGGTTAGTATCTTTCTTAACGCTAAATATTTTCCACAGGACTTGATTTAAATGCTTGTATTTTGCCTTAGTGTGTCAGATGTATGAGAAATCACCTCCAGAAATATGTGACAGATCAAATAAATTAATACAGCTCACTATCATGACCATCCGTCACCCCTGCACCAGGTGAGCTCAGAGGATAATGTACAAAGTCTCTTTCACCTTTTCTCTCTTACCTAATCCCCAAACCTACATTCAAGGAGCAGCTCACTGAAACGAAGGTTAATAAATGTCCCTCTGTAGTGACTGGAGGCTCACGGGGGTTCTTGTTCTCATTATTGCCGTCTCTTGCATTATTAGTATCGATTTCCTTGACAATGATTTAATAGCATTTTATTTCTAATAATTGAAGTTACATATGCCTAATTAGAAATAAACTTAGGAAATTACATTGAAACTGGTGGGTTAACATTGAAAGTCAAAGTTCAATAACGCCCCCAGCTCGTATCCAATGCTAGGGCAAAGCCAGGCTTAAAGGTCTGGTCGGGGGGGGGTAGATCTATTCTTTGCTTTCCAACCTTTTGTACTTTCTAAAATGGCCTTTTCTCTTCCTGTTGCTATTGCATTTTATAACTAAAACAAAAATGTTTTTGTCAAGTGTCTCACAGAAAGAATTAAATGTGACTGAAACTAAAAACTTAGATGTATAAGGAAAAACAAAATGAAAACTGGATTTGGAGCATAGGAAGAATAAAATTGTCTTATAAATAGATCAGTGGTATTAGGGCAAAAGGGAAATAGTTAAGTGATAATTTCAGAAACCTAAAGAGAAAGTTAATGTGAGAGGTGATAACAGTTATCCCTGAAGATGAAAAGAGAAACAGTGAGATTAGCAAGGTCTGAAAGGAGCCAGCTAAAGAAACAGATTTATTTAAGAAGCTATTTAGAAATTGAATATTTTTCTAAAATGTGTGCATGTATGTTACACAATTTCACATATTTTGAAACTGCAAACAGAAATTGGAGATTATCTCCAGCAATCAGCAGAGATCACACATAAAACAGGGCAATACAGGGGGGTGACCTGGCTTCACCAAGGCCAACCTGATGGGTGGAAAAAATCACACCACAGCACAGGCCTCATAAGGCCTCTGTAGCATTCTGCAGCATGTTTGAGTTTAAATGGTAAGCTAGGTCACATTCAAAGTCTTTAGATGGACCTTGTAATAACACAAATTTTGATGAATGGCAGAAATATTGAAGGTTACAGAATTTCAGGCAAGAATAACATCTGTAGGGCTGGTCCCCTGTCTTTAATTTCTTATGTTTTATTTATTCACAAAAGATACATTAACTAGCTCTTCTACTCATTTTATACAGAAGAGGCCTTAATTAGCTTTCCTTACACCTCAAAAGGACTATTCTTTATCATGCCTTGCCCATCATTGATTAATTATAATCCTACCCTAGAGAAGAGAGCAATTAAATAAGGAAAAAAATAGACCTCCTAAGTCACAAACAGCGCTCTGTCCTCCCGGTGGTACTCGGGAAAATCTGCAAAGGCAGCACACCAGAAACAAGGAATTGTGAAGAAAGACCTGGCTGAGGGGGACGTTCCATACTTCTAAAATGAAATTAGCTTAAGAGGGAAATTGTCTTTGTAAATGTAGAAAGCAATACTACTAAAAATAATAATTTTTTAAGGTAACATCTTTCAAGTAGAGATAAAACTGTAACAGGAAGAACTCTTATAAATGGGATGGGTAGAATCACTAAAAGGATTTGCTTTAAAGGTCAATATTCAATTAATGTAATTGCTAAGATACTGACATGGGACCTGATTTATGACTATTTGTAGGGCTAAAATGTCTTGTTTTTAGAAACCAAAGAGGTTTTCACAGTTTACGTCATAAGCTCCAGCCTCATATATCCAAACTGAATAGAACTGAAAGTTCTGGCGTGATCTAGAAAAGCCAGGCTTCTAGGTACAACATGGGATGGATTGCGTCTGAAGCCAAGGAATCTTTCCAGCTAAGCCCAACGGGCGTTCACACTAGCCATGATACTAGGAAGCTACTTGTCAGTGGCCCAGTGAGCCTGCTACTTGCTACCTGGGAGTGGCTGGGATTTAAGGGAAAGCTGACAGATTTGAGATGCTAAGAGGTGATTAGCCAATAGTGAGATATTCTCGCCACAACTGGACAAAACAGTCACTTTAAGTCTATTGAACATTCAGTGAATAATTAAAAGCACACAAATAATCACTTTTATTTTTCCCAAGACACTACTTACTAATGACAAACCCTAGCTTCTAAGTATGTTCCAAGATTCTCTCAATTTTTCAACTGTAAAAATAACTGAAGTTATAGGGTTTGTTTTTTTAATTTCAGAATATTATGGGGGTATACACATTTTGGTTATGTAGTTTACTTTTGCATATTTCTAAATCAAATTTATAAGCGTGCCTTTCACCCATAAAATGTGCAATGCACCCTTTAGGTGTGAGTTTACCTCTCCCCTTTTCCCCCTCCCACCTACTTGAATTCCATTGAGTTTTGCACATAAATGTTGATCAACTAGTTCCAATTTAGTATTGAGTATATGTGTTTGCTTTTCCATTCTTGTGGTACTTCACTTAGGAGAATGGTCTCCAATTCCATTAAGGTTGTTACAAAGGTACTAGGTCACCATTTTTTAATGGCTGAGTAGTATTCCATGGTCTGTATATACCACATTTTATTAATCCATTTATGTATTAATATTGATGGACATTTAGGTTGTTTCCATATCTTGGGATTGTGAATTGTGCAGCTATAATGATTCAAGTGCAAGTGTCTTTATGACAAATTGTCTTTTTTATTTCCTTTGGGTAAATGCCTAGTAGGGGGATTGGTGGATCAAACAGTGGGTTCATTTATGATTTTTTGAGGAATCTCCACATTACTTTCCATAAAGGTTGCCAGCATTCTGTTGGTTTGGGACTTTTGATATGAGTCATTCTCACTGGAGTTAGGTGATATCTCATTGTGATTTTGATTTGCATTTCCTTGGTGATTAGAGGTGTTGAACATTTTTTCATGTGCTGTTAGCCATTGGGGTTTTCAAGAATGACTTGTGTGTGTATTAGGGGTAATGATTTTAAGATTAATGAGACTGTATGGAACCAACTTTACTTTCTTTGGTTCCCCATAAATACATAACAGACATATTCAATAACTTATCTTATAATTACAGATGTCAGAAATGATGATCATGATCACGTTTTGGGGCTAAGGAACTGAGAAGCCTACTTTTACCCTTTGGACAGGGAAAAAAAAACCTTTATTTACTCATGTACTAATTCTAAGTCACTGTTCAGGTAAGAATAGCCTCGGGAATTATAAACCAAAGTTCTCCAGTGGAGCTTTCAAAATATATTTAATTGTGAAACAGTTTATTCAAGGAATTTGGCAGCATAATATTTAAAGCAGATGAAATGGCACTGCTTCCACTGAATGGGCTATGTGTGCCCACGAGCTCTGTTTGTGGAGCAGATGACAGCTCTCAGATGACAGCTCTGGCCCATTTTGTCCAACAGAGTCCACTGCTAACTGATGGTGTGTCATTAGGCAAGCAGTAAAGTCTCTGGTCTTTGCTTTTAAAAATCAAATAGGATTGAGTCCTAGTCACTAGGTAATCTCTAAATTTCATTTCTTAATTATATTCTATTTTATTGGATATAGATCAATTGAATCTTGCAGATTTAGTCAAATTGGGCTCTTTAGCTGCCTCCAAGTAAGGACATCTATTAAAGTGCTCATAAAAATAAGCCTACTTTGCTCACTCACTCATCATTATAAATATCTATTTGTAGATCATCCTGCTCTGGTCCTCATTCCTAAAGATTTTTACCAAAAATTAGGATGTCTCTCCCCCCATTTTATTTCATTTTTTATCTTTGAGGAGCTTGCAAGAACGAGGAAGAGAGAATCATACAAAGAATTGACAACCCTAGAAGAACCAAGGGTTTCCTGAGATACAGGTGCAAGGAAATTGCTTTGGGCCACATCAGAAACACAACTGTTAACATGGCTGTTAGCTGTTAATACCTTTGGCTTTGGGGCTGGTGGACCAAGGGCGAAAGTGCACATCTGAAACTTCTGTGAACACAGTCATGGTATCTGGGGAGTGGAGCAGCACTTCCCTGCCTAGGTGCCTCCAGTGAAGACCCAATGACCTTGCTGCATGCGGAGCCCATGGTGTCTGGGAGGGCAGCCATTCTGCTGATTGAGAAAATCTGTGTAGGAGAAGCAGAGAAAATGACTTAAGGTTTGGGATTTTTGATTGTGACACACAATGAAAAATCTATGTGGGACCATCCAGAAGTCACATGTACATATTTAGGATCAGACAATAAAAAAAGAAAAGATACCATCCCTCTGTGTTTACTCTGAGTGGTGCTCCCGGACCTACATCCTTCCTGCACTCCTGCTGGAGACACAGCCTGGTGATGGACAGAGTAGGTCACATCATGCACATCCAGAAGCCAGAGATTCTGATTCTAATTTGCTTCACTCTCTGCCCCATGTTGCTTATCTGTGGCTTGCCCATCCATATTTAATTAGTACTCTTACTGCCAAATTCATTTTATCTCTCCCCAGACTCTTCTGTTTTTCTTGCTCTGTTGGCATATTCTCTTGTGTCTACAAATTTACACAAATATTATCAGTTTATTTTAGCATGCAGTTATTGAATGATATCCAAATACTAGTCAGATTGAGGATACAGAGATAAATAAGATGTAATTTTTGGCATGAACATAAGTACCAGGTACACTTGTGACTTCTGTCAGCTATATCTTTACTCATTTTTGCCAAATAAATTTTCTACTAACCTTTTCTTCCTTTCCCTACTGATCACCATGCACACACATTTAACTCCGTTTCAGTACACATGGGAAGCATACTTCCTTCCTGCCTTTGTTGCTGGGAACACCAGTAAACACATCAGTAATATGTGAAAGGCTCAAGGACTAGAGGTGGTAGCTACCAGAAAAATTCACTTATGAGTAAAGCTGCTTTGCAGAAACAGCTGGAAGGCCTAGAGATGGTGTTAGAATGACCATGGCTAGGCTAGCCCTAGGTTTGCATAATGTCAGGATCAAGAGAAGTGCAGTGTGGCCCAAGGGATGGCCTGGCCCCTACCCACACATGGTAGCAGACAGCATTTCATTGTAGAAGGACTCAGATACCTTCATGAATAGAGAAATCTTGCTGGAAATGAGCCGCTTTACAAGTGTCTCAATTCCAGTTTTCAGGTCTCAGGAACATAGAGAAAATGTAAACACGGAAGCACTCATCAGTAACACGTGGTACTGCCACCTGGGCCTTCACAGACTTGCCCGGTGCCTTGGATGCCCTCATGTTCCAGCTCCAATGGGCACAGACAGGAGCAAGGTAAAACATCTTTCAATAGCAGAAAATACTTCACATCACAAGAGTATTAGGACTGTGCGGCTCCAAACAGGCTGGGCCAGGGCAGATTCAAAGGTGCTCAGGCCGGATGAATAGACTGACGGGGCACAGACTTGGGGACCCACCATAGCCAAGCCAAAGCAGGGGCCAAAATGAATAAGATTCCTCACCCAGGGAAGCAGATTCCTGCCCAATCCTGGCATTTTGGACTCTAGACTCATTTGGCATTTTGGACTCTAGACTCATTTAATGACAAATCTGTTCATATTTTACAATTTTTCAAAAATTTAAGCATTTTAGACAATACTCCTAAATATTATAAAGATTGAGGCTAACAAACTAAAGGAGTTTAAATCAAAGTATCAAATTAATTGCCCCTTGAAAATTGAGCAACTGAGCTTAGGAATATCTAATTCAGGATTAAGTACTAAGAAGAATTTCTTTTAATCATGGCAGAGACATAAATAGAAGAGTCCATGACTCACCCAAAGCTCTGAATGATTAAATCTGGGGAAAACGAGTGTGCTTACATATCTTCTATCAATTACATAGAGGTACAAATGTGTGCTGAAATCTGATTCCCCCTTTAAGGCCCAGACAAACTCACTTCTCTGCCGTGTCCTCCCACCTCTTCAGTGAAACAAGACACTTTCTTCCTCCCAGAAATCTGAGGGGTGTTTGTTCACTTACTGTATCAAATATGAAAGAGAAATTAAGAGAATGGACTTTGGAATCAGATGGTATTTTATTCAAATTCCAGCTCCAACATATCTTAGTTCTGTGACTACTGGGAAATAACCACTTTAAATCCCAAATTTCATCGTCTAAAAAAAGAGAAAAACATCATATAGAAAAAAGCATCATATATTATTCAGGTTAATATTCAACTACTTCATCTGCAACATCGACAAGCTTCTGCCTCAGGGGCCCCAGTGCTCCGGTGGCCAGGGCCCCCTCTACACACGCCCACCTAGAAGCTAGAGCTTCACACCTGACACAAGCTCACAGGTGTCCTGGCCTCAGCTTTGTGCCTGGTGGTGTGTCTGCTGGGCCGTGTGACTGCCTGGCGGTGTGTCTGCCTGGTGAGTTGCTAGGTATTTTATGTATCGCCCTTGCCTCCCAGAAATATAAAAAGGAACACATTTCCACAGTAATCAGCACAGAGTATAACATATAGGGCAGCAGGTTGTTTTTGTTGTTAAAACAAAGTGTGGCTTTTAATTTATGTTTGGTTCATAAGTCTGTTCACTTCCTGCCATTTGCTGTGACTTCCTTTAGTGGCAAATTATGTTTCATTACTGAAAGGCTGACAATGTGTCTTACCCAGAGGAGGTTCTCAATAAGTGAAAACCAAATTTAAAAAAGGAAAGAAAAGAATCCAGTTATCCCACGTATCTGGATGTTGCAGCTCTGTAAATAAACCAACTTTTGATTAACTGATCTATTCAGCGTGGTGGCTGATGGTGCTGCAGTAAGGGCCTTAAGATGGTTAATGAGACAATTAGGAGGACAACACATGGTAGAATCTTTGTGAAAAACTGCATATGAATAGCAATCGTCTTGGGTCTACTATGAGAAGCTATGTGTGATTGTTTACTTTGGTTTAAGGGCCATGAAATAAAGAATTTAAAAATGTTCAGCAAAACTAGTTTATCTTCTTAACAGGCCTTCTCAGGCTTGAGTGGGCTTGGCAGCAACAAACTACAGCACATGCGACCTGAGTCCTGCATGAGCTCATTGTCAGCACACAACCAGAGGGAGTAAGTCCATTGCAGATCAGTGCCCACACCCAGAGACTGGGACACCATCTCCAGGTCAACATAGTCCATATTAGCACAAAGCAATATATAATATATAAGAAATATTTCCAATGACTAAGATATATTCTCTAGAAAATCTATATTGGAAGCCAACTGTGAGAACATTGTTAAGAGAACATGGACAGAAGCATGAGGAAAGCTCCATACAACCGCCCTCTTCAAGCTCAGTAAACACAGTGTCAACCAATGTGAATGTGGAGATGTCACTGTAGAACTTTCCTTCCATTCTCCTTTAGGCCAATTATTTGCTAAGTCCTCCCCAGCATTGCTGGCTCCAGAAGACTTCATGAAAGAGACAATGCTTGTACTTCATGGAAGGAATCTGTGCCACATCCAGGAGAACCACCCTCTACCTCCATTACTACACTGGGTCAATCTCAGACTCCCCACCCTTACTTCTCTTGTCCCGGACCAATAGGGGCCAAGCCTTCCTGTGTGTCCCCACTTTGTCGACACTCACCGTGGATGTTCCTCACTGATCCCTTCCTAGATTTACTACTTCTTATTCCATGAAAAGAGCACACACTTTTCCTCAGGGAAACACCACTCACTCATCATCCCTTTACTCATATTTGGTTCAAGTCTAATGACCAGAAGTCTGGACCACTAGACTGCCTCTTCCAAATCTTCCTAACTAGAACCTGGAATCAACCTTATTTTTAACCAAAAAAAAATAGTGCCAGAATTTTTTATATATATATAAAATCTATGTAAACACAATGGTTTCAATTATATTAAAAGAATTTTAGCTACCAAAATGTCTATTTTTGTTTTGGGATATATATATTTTGTTGTGTTCATTGTTTTCTCAAGTGGAAATTAAGTATGAAAGTTTTTACTTGAGATGAAAGCTATTCTCTTTGATAAACATATTACCCTTTTAATTTTACCTCTGAAATATTTTAAAAGTATTCCATTTCAAAAACAACAACTGGGATCTTCAGTGTAATAGAGATTGTTCACAGGTCCTGAAAGTTTTAAGTAAATAATATTTAGTAAATATTTAATCCAGCAATTAGCCCTAGTTGTGAAAATATATAAATGAAGTGATTACTATAACTTCGAAAATGCATGCCCTATCAAATTGGTGAAATTTTCCAATATTTTCTATTTAATTTTCTTTGTTATCCATCAATTGATTTTTCAAATTTGAATAATCCATGATCTAAACAGATTTCTGTTGTATTGTCCTTTATTATTAAACCAACTTCCTCTAAATTGCTGCTTGTCTGTCTGTTTGAAAAACAATCACGTAAAGATCCATAGAACTCTATATTCCAAAGTCACATTTCCCTTCTTTTGCAAGTAGATGTGTCACAGATGTTATAACAAGAGCATGTCAGTGCTAATTAGACTTATCACAGCTGGCAGTTCCCGAGTCATTTGTGCTGCCCCTCCTGCCTGTGGTGCTATGTGAACCACTTTTGAAGTCGGCTGATTGCTCTCGTCTACTGAAATACCCTGACACCCACCTGTGTCTATTTCCTGTTTTCCAGCCAAAGTCCATGATTTCTGGTCTTAACTGGGCAGCAGGGTCTATTTTCTCTTAACACTCTCTTCATGGCTCTTCTCAGTATTGAAATAAAGAAATGGGCCCTACAGCACATGTTCATAACATTTATATATTGTAAAGTGAAAAAATGGGGAAAAAGTAGTTTCTACATGGTGTTAAATTTGTCTAGAATCTTCATTTACAGCATTCAAGTCATACTGTGAGGGAATCTTGTATTCGAGCTGAAAATTGGCTGAGGATTCCATCATGTAATGCACATTAAGCTTAGGGCCAGCCACAGGCAGGGCAGGGTCTTAGGAAGGCATGGGGGCAACTGCAAAGACTGAAAGTGTTACCACCCCAAGGGAAGCTGCTACCAGGAGGGAAAGTGGCCCAGAGTGTGCTGTTATGTCTGAAGGATCAGAAGTAACACAGAAACATTTGACGTCTAAAGGATGAACTGGTATCATGGAAATTATTTGACCGTAAGTGGCATTTAATATTGCATAAGTTAAATATGAAATCAACCTATTATTTTTTTCTTGAAGAAAACAACTGTTTAATTAACAACTTTGTCTCACAACAGCTGTTAAAAAAAATTATGCTACTTTGTTTTGGTCTTCAGTGACTTTTTCATTACGAGACACTCTGTCTAAATATATGTGGAGAGTGGCACTTGGGCATTATTATCTCATATAGGGTCACGGTCACCCAGAAACTCACTCCAACAATTTCTAGTGAGGTAGATCATGTGAAAAGAGGGAAATGTGTGTCATGTGTAGAGGAACCAAAACATTTTGGTTGCATGAACATCGAGAAAGGGGAGTGGAGGGGCAGCATTTTGGAACGCTCAGTCTGCTGTGGGTACACACTCTTTCTACAAACCTCTAGGCCCTCTCATGTACAGCCTTTAATTCGCCTCAGTGGTGTTTTTCTATATTATGTATAATTTTTTTAAGTGCAGTTTGAGTGCAAAATGACCAGAGGCCTTAGAAAAGGTTGACAAATGGGTTCAAAAAAGCCTTCACATCTCCTGAAACACCCTTCAAAATGGATTATGAACAGAAACTATGAAAAGGCAAGAAAACTTTGAAGTTTTTTTTTTTTTGATCCTAAGTTTTCAATCCCTTTAAAAAGAGAAGGAGCTTCTTCTAGTGTAAACTCCCCAAAGAAATCAAAATTATCTCCAAACACAGCTTTGAATTCAACCTAAAAACAGATCAGCCCTTCTGCAGCCCCTTCCCACACCCTCCCATGCTGAGCGCACGCTGTCAGCTCATCCACTGTGTTGGTAATTGCAAAGGACTTCATTGCTTACACAAACTCGGTTTATGTTCCTTGGGGTGCTTACTGCTAATGTAAACTTGTTTCATTGATAAAGTTGTATCACAGTATTAAAAAATTACCACAACTTTCCCTTTACAATTGCAGAGATAAATGTTTAGTTTAATTTTACCACTTAGAAAGTTCTTCAGAAACAAGTGGAAGCATTTTATATGCACAAATGCACCCACACAGGAGAAGTCAGTCCCTGGGGTGCTGCAGGGTTTGCGTTCCATCTGCAAAGTCACGCCTCTGCTGCATGTTACCTCAGAAGGAAGGGGCCGACTGCCTGGCCTGAATGTGTTCTGTGAGGGTCTCACATCTTCCTCTGACATACCAGTTATTGGCATTTTTCCTCCATGTGTGTTGCCTTCTCTTTCCTTCTTTTCACTCTTTGCTTTCTTCTTCTGAATTTTAAGAATTTGTCTCACGTCTGCCTTCCAGGTTATTGATAATACCTCACCATAATCATCTTGCTCCTATTTCCAATATACGGACAGCTTCTCCTACGTTTTTTCTTAGCCAAACCCTTTTCATTTCAATAGATTTCAACAGGTCAAATTTTCATCACATTAAATTTTTTTTTTTGCATCTACACTTAATTTAATTAATTTGAAATAACAGTTCAAGTAATAAACACATATATTCTTTCCCCTAATTTTATTCACAAATATGCCCCTTTTTAGTATTGCATGCATAGTATCCCACAGTATCAATCGCAGTATTATTTGATTTATTACATAATATTTGCACAAGAGCACTGTACAGTTCTTGATTGTTTTGGGAAAAGAAAGTTGGTATAAGAACTGATTCTTGGACAAACTCTGAGCAGGTGAATTCTCCCAAAATCATCTTAACATCTCAATATATATCAAGAATGGAGAAATAATTCTTGAAAAAGATGTATGGTCCAAGTGCTCACCAGATATATTGGTTAAAAAAAAAAAAGACAGGGAAAAAGATAGATGGTGAATATTGGAAGAAATTAACAGTGAATTAGGCTTATTTTTGTATTTTCAGTATAATTATGAAAAATGAGAACTATTTATAAAAATATCTAAAAAATACATTTAAATTTCAACACTACTTTGAACTAAGAAGTAGAAAAAGAAGTAAAATAATGCTAATCATTACTATCTTTGCCTTGAGAGGAGTTAAGAAGCATATTTTTTCTTAACTACTAAAGAGATTTATTATATCTTGAATAATAAAAATAATGCATGTTTATAAAATTACTAAATATGATAGAATTATATAAAAATCACCTTAAAGAATAAAACCTAGATAGTTTTGGTGAATTTCTTTCTGTCTTTGTCTCTGTCTTTCTACACCTGTACACACATACAGAGTCCTGTAATTTTAAATGAATAGGATCATGCATGCAGCTAATATATACATGTAGATACTTTATGTAAATATTTATTGTTTTAGAATAAATTTAAAGAAGTGGAACGTTTATATTTATGTAACACTTTGTATTTTAATAGAAATCACCACTTATTTTCTTTCCAGATGTTGAGCTATAGTTTATTCTCATTGGTAGCACTCAAGAGTTCCTATTTACATATATCCTTGCAAAGTAAATTTTTATAGAAAATTTTTGTCTTCACATATTATTTTGCAGATGAAAAATATAATACTTATATTTCTTTCTCTTGGTGACATTCTAGAATGATAGTAAATATACTACTTAAAAGAACATAGCTTAAAAATTTTAGCGATATATAAAAAAAGACCAGGAAAGATGTATAGATGGAAGCAATAATAATAAAGGAAAGCTTACTGGATTTATGTATGAATACTTCAATTTTTTTGTTCTATTTAAATAATATTATTATTTTTAAAATTCTACGTTCCAATTCTTGGTTTCTGATATATAGGAAAGCATATTAACATTGTGTCATATGACTTTATGTAGTTTCCTATCAAATCCAGGAGACTTCTTTTGATTTGGGAGGGGTTCTACCTAGACAATCATGTTACCTGAAAATAAAGACAATTTTATTCATTTCTTTTCAAGCTGTGTTTATTTTTATTTCATTTTCTTATCTTATTGCAGCAGGGAGCACTTTCCATTCCATGCTGAATGTGGGTGAGAAGGCATTGTCACCTTGCTTCCAGGTGTGGGGTGCCAGTCTCTCTCCACTAATTATGAATCATTTGTATGTCTGTATGACATATGTTTATTGTGTCAAGGAGTTTTCCTTCTAGTTCTATTTTTTGTGGGGGATTTTTATCAAGAATGAATGTTGAGTTTTATGAAATTATTTTTTGCATCAGTTCTTAAGATCATATTGTTCTTATTTAATCTGTCAACATGAGGAATTACAATGATTAATTGATGAATTTCCATGACTTGTATAGGAAAAATTATAAAACATCACCAAAATAAATAAAGGATTGATGGAAAGAGAAAGATATTCCACATTCAAAAATTTTTAAATTCAACATTATTAACATGCCAGTTCATCCCTCTTTGATCTATAGATTCAATGCAATCTCAATCAAAATTCCAGCAAGATATTTTTAAGATTTGACAAATTCTGAGGTGGCACCTGTGGCTCAAAGGAGTAGAGTGCCAGCCCCATATCCTGGAGGTGGTAGGTTCAAACCTACCCTTAGCCAAAAAGAAAAGATTTGACAAATTCATTTTAAAATTTATTCTTAAAGACAAAAAAAGTAGAATAGGCAAAAGTAATATAGAATTATACCAAAGTTGGAGGACTTACTATTCAAGACTTACCATTAAAACTACTTTAATGAAGACAGTATAGTATTGACAAAACTATAAACACAGAGATCAATAAATATAACTCAATAGAAGTCACAAAATTAGATAAAGCCAACTGATTTTTGACAAAGGAGCACATCAGTTCAATAGAGAAAGGATCTGTTTTTTAACAAATGAAGGGACAATTAGATATTCCTATGCAAAAACTGAGCTGAGACACAGATCCTACATCATGCACAAAAAATGACTCAAAACAGATTATAGACCTAAAAGTGAAATGAAAAACTATAAAGCTTCTCAAAGAAAACATAGGAGAAAATATATATGACTTTGAATTTACCAAGGAGGTTTAGATTAACACTAAAAACATGATTTATGAAAGATGAGTTGGACTTCATTAACACTAAAAACTTCTTTGTCAAAAGTACTTTTAAGAGACTGATCAGACTATAGCTTAAGAGAACATGATGGTAAAATACACATCTGATAAAAGTATGGTCTCCAGAATGTACACAAAGAAGAATATCTACAACTCAAAACCTTTAAAATATGATAAGTAATTCAATTAAAAGGGTCAAAATCCTGAACAGACACTTCAAGCAAGCTCATGAGAAGATGATCAATACTATTTGTAATGAAACGATGGATGCTATGTCATTATAGACGCCTCACAGTGGCTAAAATCCATCTAATTGCTGGCAAAGTCACAGAGAACAGGAATTCTCATTCAAACTGACAGGCAGCAAAGTGATCCTGCTGCTCTGGATTGTCAGTTTTTACAAAGCCAAATACATCCTTATCATATGGTCCAACATTTGTTCTCCTTCATCTTTAACCAACCAATTTCATAAATTTTATCTAAGCAAGGACCCATACACACATGCTTACAACACCGTTATTTATAATGGCCCCAAACTGGAAGCAACCAAAATGCCCTACAATAGGTGAATAAATAAATAAACTGTAAGCACTGCATCTACAGAAAGGAATGATTACCCAGCCATCGAAAGTTATGGGTGCATCTTAAATGTACATTTCTAGGAGAACGAAGCCACTCTGAAAAGCCTACAGGCTGCACAATTCCATTCATGTGACATTGTGACATTCTGGAAAAGACAAAATGACGATGATAGAGCAAAGGTCAGTGGCTGCCAGGAGTTTGCAAAGATGACTATGGGAGGTTCTTTTTAGCGTGGTGAAATTGCTCTGCGTGATACTATAATGATGGGTACGTGATACTATAAATTTGTCAAAACCCATAGAAGTTTACCTCAGAAACAATGTATTTTAATGCATAAAATTAAAGGAAATTATTTAAGAGGCTGGGCAAGGCTAGGGCAGAATGCAGATTGCAACAAAAAATATATAACTGCATTATAAACATAATAAATAGCCTCTCTGAAAGAAATGGAGAGAGAATTTCTGGCCTAAGTAACTTTGGAAATGAGGACAGACTATAATACTAATGTGAAAATAAACAGAACATAAACTGCACTCCAGTAGGTAAAATTGGTTCTCACTGAAATATTACTTAAAAATTCTAACACCAGCATAATGGAAAGTAAAAAAATAAGTAAATGATTTGCAGATGGCGGGAGCCAAGTTTATCAATGATGGAGTTAGAGGTTACAGAAAATCAAGAGAAGTAGAGAATAATCAATGAGGTATCAGATTAGAATCGAAGATACGATATGAAATCATGTTTAGCTTAGTAAAGCTATAGATGGGCACGTAAGTATGTTTACACTCTTGGGTTAGTATGAACAAACTTTCTTTTGCCTGTCAGCTGCCAGAACCTAGAAACAATGAAACCTGAGTAATAACAGGTACACTCTTGTCCCGTCCTGCAGGACCAGGTTATTCGTGGGGCGAGGGGGATCAAGCCTGTAAGAGAAAGGGCGAGAAAAGGAACGAGACCATGCGGAATTCTTTGTCACGGTCTGTTTATTGAAGGCAATAAGTCTGTTTTTAAGGTATTCAGAAGGGAGGGAGGAGG